>VMRN01000030.1:3422379-3480054 GCA_010277015.1 Poeciliopsis turrubarensis
ATGTATGTATGTATGTATGTATGTATGTATGTATGTATGTATGTATGAATGCATGTAAGCCTTTTAGGTTGTGTGTGTAACATGTTTTGAGACATCCAGTACCAACAGTGATAGGCTAAATTATCTTGCTAAAACTGAACAACCTGGGTACTTTAAGCAGAAGGGAAAATCTGTATTCAGTGGGCTTCCTTGTGTATCTGGATGAGAGCACAAGTGTGTCGGTCCGTCTCTTTGGATGATGGCAAGAAGTCACACGAGTCCTATTTTGGTCAATGGAGTTGATGAGAGGAAACCTTGGAAAAAAAGGGGCTAATTTGTCGGTGCCTTGAGAGAAGACCTTTATAGGCCACAGAGGACATGAGTCGGATAAACTCGCACAGGCCAGCCATCAATGGACAATACAGACTGCTGTTCAGACATGGACAAGAACACACTGTGCGACCATGTCATCATGAATTGGAAAAACTGTGCCAGCTCACAAGTTTAATCCCGCCAAAGGAAGGACACTGTTAGCAACATTAAATGTTAGTATTAGTGGTCAACGTGTGTCTGTAATTTTTCCACCACACACAGCTTGAGAGCAGTAAGACAAATTTCGTATTTTACAATTCTGCATTTACAAGAAGCGTATAACATGTTAGAAGTGTGGGGCAAGAAAAAAATAATATCCAGCCCAGCCTCTCAGGAAGTCCAAATGCAACCAATAAAACAAATTAAGGAGAAAAACTATTTGTAACCGAGCAATGTTTCCCCCTTATTTTAAGAGAGCTCATGTTCTAAGAACCCAATGAAGAAGTTTTTTGTTTAAGGCTAATACATGACGAACTTCTATCATTTCAGAACGGCATCCAGAAGAGACAAATGCGGCAAAGGCCCTGAAGAGGAATGGCTGGAATAGATGGTTAGAGGATGGAGATGAGATACATAAAAAGAAACACAGAAAGCAATGCAATGAATGTGGCCTGGAAAATATGAAATAATCAACAAGGATGAAAATTTCATCCATCAAAATATGTTGGTAAAAGCTTAAATTCTTTGCTTGACTGTGGATTAAATATATTTAGAATTGACTTTCCCTGGATTTTGACTAATGTGACTAATTTGACTAATTTTGACACACGCAGAAGCATGATGGAACATGTATTTGTCTGCTGGAGCTACATATATATGTATGAATACATACATACATACATATATGTTCACAATGGCTTGCTAATGACTGTTGTTTGCATCTAACGTAGCTTCCTTCCCATTGCTAAATTAAAGAGGCATTTAGTTATTTTTTTTTAAAGAATCAAGATTCAACTTAAGTTCAACTGTCTAAAACACTTAAATTGGTCAAAGCTAAATATTCTCACATTGAATAGAATTTTTTTTAAAACACAGTTTGATGCTTATTGAATATTTATTTTATTAGAAAAAAATCCTAAAAATAGTTTTTTGCTGATATTTTTGGCAGTTGGTCCACCTCGGATAGGGTCCTGCTCAAAAACCTAAACTCTTACAGAAGTAAAAAACAAAGAAAACTTCCTTGTGGATGATCTGAAAATAAACTGAACATACTTGTTCAATATAAATCCATGAAATTACTTCATCTGTGTATTGGCGCTATTTGCATAAAACTAAATTATATGGAATTGAATGCAGGTTAAAAGTTAATTAAACAAGACTTTTGTGGCTTGTGAGTTGTATAAATCCATCTTAGTTAAGGTCTCCATAATGAAGTGTCTTTGCAGTAATAATGCCTGTACACCTTTCCCCTTCCCACTCAGCTGCAGTTATACAGAAAAGAACAGGGAACAGTGTGTTGCATTTAGGTGTGACAGAGGTTGATCAACATCTGTACCATCTTTAAAGCATTAATGCTGGAGCCCCAGTGTTTCTTAATGAAAGCAAAAGCAGGCGAGCAGAAACAGCGGATGTATGGGCACTGAGTCATGGCACAAGATGTGCCCCGAAGAAAGCACCATACTACAAGTCTGAAATTTGAGCTCTTTTGAATTTCCTGTCCCTGAAACCGCAGGACTTTGATAAGGTCCAGAGATTCCACTAACTATTTTAAAGCCTTCTGTTATCTGTGAACTGAGCCCACCCAGGTACTTTTACAGTAACAAGTCCAGAAAAACAAAGAATGGACCACAGATCAATCTCTTTTATTCATAATTGCAAATAGGACACAAGCAGTTTCTGTATGACCAAGCACAGTCTTCACATACCGCCTGTGTGGTGCATTTCCCCCTCTTTATCCCCTCACACGTGCAATGAGTAAGCCAAGAGGAATTTCTGCCTTATATCCTTAAAGGGGCAGAGACATTTTATCCAACATACATGTTCTATTAGTAAACATCATTCTGGCTTTCAGCAAGTAAAAAATTAGCAGTCTTGAAATCCGCCTAATTCTTTGTGCGACAAAAGTTAACAGTAGATTTTCAATTTTCAAGAATAGAAATTATTTAAGAAAATATTTAAGAATATTTTCTTAAATATGATTTTTTTTTTTCCAGAATATTTTTCATAAATAAAGTGTTAATAAAAAGTAGCAGAGTGGGCCACATTTGAAACCCAAAATGCATCTTTAAATAAGGACATAAAGAAATAGCTAAATCTTTCTGTGATACTGAATGTTTTTTTTTTTTTGTTTCGTTTTTTTTTTTCGGTTTCTGAATTCTAAGTTGAAACTCCAAACTTTGGGCTTTGGACCTCATAGCATTAAGGTATCACTTTCAACACGGCACATCTCACAAGTTCCTTTGCAAGATGCAGCCAAAGAATCCTGCTGGGCACTTATTTGCCATATGATCTGCTATCTATAACAATACAACAGATTGCATTAAGAAATATACAACCCAATGCTGTCCAAATGTTATCATGAGACTTTCTTTCCATTGTCTTAACATACTGCATGGTACAAGAAAGGGTTTTCATTTTCTATTTTTGTTCAAAGACAGCAAAGTAACTGAAAGAAAAATATTCCTACTTATTAAGCCAAGGTCAATAAATTGTTTCTACTTCCTGCTGATATACAGTCATATTCAATAAATTCAAATAAAAATCAGAAGTTCATGTATTTCAGTAACACAGCTCACAAGTAAAACACATTATATCAACTAATTGCAAATAGACTGATGTTTTAAAGCTTTTTTAAGGCTGATAATTTCTCGCTTGCAGCTGTTTAAAACATGACATTTAAGATTAGAATATTATATCAGACCAATAATAATAATAAACATTCTGAATATCTCATGAAAACTATGTGTGATACCTCCTTAAAGGTTGTAATTTTAAAAAGCCACTTTTAATCTGACGAATAAATGTCATCGGAATCCGTTTTAATTTATTGAATGTGGCTGTAGCAAAATCAGGCATGTTGTCTGCTTCCATTGTCTTAAAGAATGTTAATATGCAAACATGCTGCTTATTGAAAAGAAAAATTTTACATAAGTGGTATTCTTTTGCATGAGATAGCCTTAACTGAATGTGCCCTCCAGCATACCAAAAGTTAATATTTGATTCCATGAAGAAGAAATGTGAGCTCTGTGAGAACTTGCGAATCAGAGAATGTGTGCCTCCCTGTGGAGCTATGAAGACCAACCAGACCTGAAGCAGGGCAGGCATATAATAAGACACAATCTGCCTATCTGACTAGCTGTCACAAGTCTTTTTTTTATTTATTTTTATTTTATTTTATTTTTTGCAGAGGGCAAAACACAGACACAGGCCATACACCTCTTAAGCCCTTTGAAAAACACTAAAAGATTCAGGGGCCAGTCAAACAAGAGCGAGAGAGAGAACATCTCTGACAAGTTCACAGTGAAGATATCTGACAGCCGAGGTTGTTAGCAGCCTCTGATAAGCCCTGCGGAAAAGAGTGAGGTGAAAATAGAGCAGGAAACACCAGCAGAACCTCTGACAAGGACAATCAGAGATGAGGCTAAGTGAAGTGGAGAGGAAGAAAATGAACAGACACAGCGGGGAGAAGAAACGGCATTGAAGCTAAAGGAATAGATGTTTCAAAAACATGAGGAAAACACAAGCAGGGAAAGATTGTTCTCAACATACAAAACTGCCTTTCACTCATAGACTGCTGTTGAGTCTGTAGACATTTTTGCCTTTATGCCCTTCCTCTTGTGTAGAACTTCTCAGAATGGGCCTCTCTCCGCATCACTGCTTGCCCATTTCTCCAGTCTCCATTTAGCAACATAGTTGACTCCCACTCACCTTTATCTAACATTAACCTGGAATATTCCACTCAGCTCCACATTACCATTAACATTTCCTAATCTAATACAAACCAATAATGTCTAAAGACCAGAAGAAAATGAAAGAAAAAAAAACAAACTTTTTTTTTCAGCTCTGAAGAGAACTTGAAGCCCCAGAGGCTACTGTAGTTAGCTTGCAGACAGCGCTCCTCCTCATGTAGTGTAATTAAAGAGAAGACCAGGCTGTATTGACTAGAAAACCACTGCATGCCCTTGAAGGAACATCTGTACCGGAGAAAAACAAGGCAATTATACAAAGGGGTAGAGAGGGGAGAAGAGTGCTCTGCAGTGGGAAAGTTCCAAGAAAACACATCATACCTTTAAAAAAAAAACAAAAAAAAATCCCAACACAAATTCTAACATATTAAAGCACAACCCAGTTTGGTTTTAGCTTCATTCTGCCACCTTATTGCATAAAAAAATGCTTCACACTGCCTCTATGCCACCCAACCGTTTTTTTTGTGTTTTTTTTTTCGTAACCAAAGTGTAGCTTCCTGAAAACCTTTATCTGCGGTCTTGATACCTCAGGGCTCTCCAGATGAATGTGTTTACCCTGAACTCAGCCAGGCCCTTTGAGAGAGGCAAACTGCTCTAAACAATACTCCTGCTCTCAGGTCTGTTGTGTGAGAAAAACTCAGTAAAAAAACACCACAAAATCATCAATTGTTCAAAGAATAAAATTGTGTGACTATGCCATTCACAATGTGCAAGTCTTTATGAAACTTTTTTTTCCTTTCACAAAGGGATTTAAACACTTTTATTTAACAGGGTCAGTTGTGCACGAATTGAGCAGCTGATAACATTGCGGGAAACTCCCGATAGATAAACCCGTCCAAGAATAAACACAGACAAACAATAAACGCTGCGGAGAAAGATGTGGTCACAAGGGGAAAGACGCAGGTTTTATTTCCACTATTTGTTCTGCAGGTTCCCACAGAGACCCCGAGTTTGTTTGTGAATCTAAACTGACCCTTGGAGTTGCACACAGGTCTTAAGGACAGTAAAAAAAGAAAAATATGATTCGGGCCTTTGGTGTCTGAGGCAACATATTCCCACTATTATTTAACTAATAGTGCAAAGTAACAACTACAAACCTCAATGTATTGGGTTTAAGTCAACAATCTTGTCATTCATCTATGGAGGTCAGATCTGTGGGGTGAACGAGTACTAGCTGCCCTTTGAACTGTTGTGGATCTCTGCAGGTGACTAAAACATGTAATTGGTTACACTTGACTTTATTTTAGGGTATTAGAGTAAAAAGGGTGAAACACATTTGAATATTATCCTTTTCAAATGTTTACTTGTAAATAATTTTTCCTTTTACTTCTGAGTGGCAACTACTATACTATCGAATAAGACTCATATTACATTTATTGAATTATGGTGTAGCAAAACAAAATCTAATATGGACTGAAGCATGTTAATTCTTTTAAAAGTGAATGTAGCTTGGAGAAATAATGAAAGCAGAGTATTCTTTTACATAAATATTTTTAGAACAGAATATCTCTGTATCTTTAAGTTTTGGCACTACATGTGTGTTTTGACTCCACATGTGGTACTCAATGTCAAACCTAACATGTGTCAGAGACGTGTGTCCACATTTATCACCTTGGGCAACAAGGAGTTTCAATGTACTTTCACACTTATTCAGCAAGTTTTGTTCAATTTAAAGCATATGTTGTCCTTGTTCGGGTGCTATCAGTGTGCATAACTGTCCATCAATGTTATCTCTATTTGCCTTATTTGCTGTTATATGACCTTCTTCTGAACTACTTTAATGAAAAGTGGCCAACCCCACCACTGGGCTAAAGTTCAACAAGGACAACCCTCCCCCAGATCCTTCAATGAACCCCTTTTTTCAAAATTTCTAAATGTCCCTCTGGCAAATATTTAGCTGACATGCTCCAGACTGCTAGACTACCTCATTTCTTGGCAGAGCTCCTTTAACCTCAACCAAGTATGTCTCCTTAATACCTGGTGCTGTATATTGCCGCCATCCTTTCCTTCATAAATAGCCTGATCTAAAGAAAAGGTCTGTGCAACGAACAAAGAGGAAAATGTTTGTACTGTCTGACCAAAACAAAGAAAAATCTTATAAGTGTTGAAGTTCCATGCAATTGTAAAATGTCTGAAAGGCAGTAAACTTCAAAGATCAAAGTCATTCTTTAATTAGAAAAGCAGAAATTGGTTTACCTTTCTGACAATGCTTCGATGTCCAGCAGCGGTAGTCATTGTTGCCTTTGACCAATGTCCTCTGACATGTAGGGTTGTCCTCCATTGTGCCTGGGCAGACATCATCACACTCCTTCGACTTCTTGTTCCCAGTTATAACATTATTAACATTGCTGTCCATGATCAGAGACCAGTCCACCGAGTCCAGGAAACAGAGCTCTGGGTTCTTTTCGATCTGTACCGTCCCACGGGTGATGTTCATCAAGTTGTAAAGGCCAATGTCCTTTAGGTTGGTCATCTCATAGATCACCAAAGCATTTCCATATAAGAGATTACGGCCCCGAATGACGCTCAAGTTGGGGAAGAGCGTGCTGAGGCTATCCAGGCCAGGAACGCGGAACAGCAGCAGATAGTCGGTGATGACGGTCAACTTCGGGAAGCTGAGGGTGCGGAAGACCTCCTGGTTGATGTTGCTTGTCTTTTCATTGATTAAAACGATTTGTAGGAAACCTTCCAACACTGTGCAGTTCTCAAGAGCCTGAAATTCACTTATGTAATTCCGGATGTCAATACTCGGGCTACAGACTGAAAGAAAAAAAAACAACAACAAATAAATAAATACATTTCTGAATTGATAACTAAGAGTACTATTGGTAAACTGCAAGCACTCTACATGTGTAGCAAAAAAGAAAAAAGGGTCCTTATTCATCATTTTATTTCAACAATTAAGTTAACAACTATTTAAAGACAATTTTTTGAATTATGGATGGATGGGTGGGTGGATGGATAGATGGTTGAAAGGACAGATAATGAATAGATATTTGGATGGTGAACTAATGGAAGGATGAGTGGATAATGAGCAATGAGCCAACAGATTGATGGACAGAGGGAAGATAAGAACAGGCTGTGGAACAGGATAGGCCATGTAGTATGGCTTCATTTGTATAAATTATCTGTCTTTCCATTCATTCCAGATCTGGAACATTCTTAAAACAAATTCTGTATTTTCACAGCCTTTGCAGAAACACTGAAAAAAGGTAGTAAAGCTACTTGGCCAAATTTTAATAATAATTTCATTAATCTTCTTGAAGCATATAATCCTTTTATCAAGACAGTGAGCCTGACAGAATGTTTTCTCGCTTTCTGGAAGCCTGTGTGCTGCACTAGGACATCATCTTTCAACACTCTGTAAAAAAAGGTTAGTTTGTTCTCAGTAATAAGAAACTATCATCAGAGCACAGAAACGCTCACTTATTTTCCCACTGAGATGCACAAGTTAACAGGTTCAAAACTTCTTTTTTGTATAACCTCAAACAAAACACCTGTGTTTTACAGTAAAATGCTTCGTCTTTCACCTCAGATAACCTCAATGTGTACATGAGCCAATTCTCTGAGCTCGGAAAACAACACTTGAAACCACAGTGCTGGGAGCGCCCACTGACAACATTCACATTAACCTTTTATTATTGATGACAATCAGCTCTGCCAGTAAACATGTAATTGGTAAATGTAACTATGCGCCGCTACATCAAATGCAAATCTGAAGTTTCACACTTAAATAAACATAATCCTTACCCATAAAACTTAAACTTGTCTCGATCTGCCAGCCAAATTCTCGCTTTGGTTGTGCTCAGGGATGCCAGGTTGTGACATGATCACTTCTGATGCTACCTTCCAAGCACGCAGCGATGCGTGAACAAGTTTTGACAGAGAAGCAGTGACAAACTTCATGCCAGAAGTTCCATAATAACAACAACAACAATATAAACTTTTGAGATATAGATTTAATGTAGTGACATCATGCAGTTTCCCAGGCATAGCCAGTGATCCACACGTGTTCGCCATATGAAGAGACTTTTCTTTTAATGCTATTTCCAAAAATGCTGCGACTACATTAATATAAACAAAAACAGATGACCTACAAATCATTCTAACCTTACATTTAAATTCATCATGGATCAGCCTGACTGGTTTATTCACAAATGTGCTTCAAAGCAACCCCACTGTTACTGCACTGAGTGCTTTTCCTTTCCTTTGTTGAGTGTGGAGGATGTGATCTCCAGGTTTACAACATATTTACTTGTAAAACTACAGCTGTCTATTGATCAAAGTCCTTTTCAAAATATCCTTTTCCATCTGAGAAAGCAATGGCTTTTCTAGGACTGTTTGGAGTTTCCCATAATTTCCTTAGATTTGCTTAGGAAATAGGTGTATTGGTTTCCTGATGTAAATATGACACATAGAAGAGAGACAGTTTGTAAAGTGTCTTAATGTCAATATTATTACCTTGCTTAGCTTCTCAAATGAAACATTTCCAGTAAAGTTGCATTGTAATTTATTTGAAGTTCTTGTAAATGGCTTCTTATGGCTTATTCAGGCTTCTTCTGTGGTTGCCTCCTTTTTTATCTGTTCCATCAGTATGAGCCATCACTGTTTTAGTAATCTTGAATTGTGGTTTCTAGGGAGGCCCATGAACAGCTGACTGTAATTAAATCAGTGTCTTCTAAAATATTACTTTGGAATTACTTTGGATAATTGCAAAACAGATGGAAAACTACATATAGGTTCCAATTATTATTATTTCTTTAGAAATGTAATTCAGAGCCACTCTGAATTACCCACATTTTCCTTTCTGATTAGAATTAATATATTATCATTAGTATATGATCATTATTAATGAGCATATACTCATCTAAAATGCATCTGCTGTAGTTATGAGATTGTAAAGAAGCAATGGGTTTGAGTAAAAGAACAAGAAAAGTCTTTAACTAAATGTTTTACAAAATACATTCAGCTTGCTACAAGAGTAGAAACTGAATAAACTTCTTATTACAACTTTTTGCCGTGCCACTCTTTATAGAGTGACACATATGCAACAAACTGATATGAGCTGGTTAATCAGTCGGCCTAGATACGCTGGTGGCCAGGCTGCAGGCAGCTGCTTAACAAGACGTTTTAAGCTTCCCAGCTGTAGTTTTTATCAGAGGGAGGCCTGGAGCTTATTTAGTGTCCACACAATGACTGTCCATGTTTTGTGTCACCAGATTTTTTTTTTCCAAGCAGCCTGTTATGTTACATATAAGTAAGGGAAAGTGTAGCAGCCTTCTTTCAGCCAGCTGGACCGCAGGGCTCAGCACCAGGTAGAAGAGGGAAAATTCTAGCTGAAATTTTTACGAGCTTTGAATTCTTTTAAAACTGTTTTATATCTCATTTAGAGCAAGCAGCCCACGCCTGTTCTGCTCATAAATTTACTTTTTGCCGTGTTATAAATTATTTTTGTTGTTCACGTGTTTTCAAAGTGCTGGAATGAAGGAAATTGTACAGAAAGTCGAGCGGTATAAAATAAAAAACACAAGACCATAAATTATAAGCGAAAAATTATAAACTAAACCTGGCCTCTGTGACATTGCTCTTTCGCATATGTACTGTTCCAATAAATGCAGCTTTATCACTCTCTGTAATAACTAGGAACAAAACCAGCACAGATTTTTAGGTCGTATTTTACACGATGTCGCTGTCGCAATCAGAATAAACATCCAGATGTTAAACATTTCCTGCTGACTTTTTTTGACATTTTATCAAAGTATTTTTATTATCATTATAATTCTTAACGTTAAATGTTTTATATTATTCCATCTTAATTTCTCACTTTAAATAATCTCCTATGTCTTAAATCTTCTATTTTCAAAGTTGCCACACAAAATTTATTCACTTAATGCAAAAACTTTTTTTTTTCCTTATAACTCTTTATAGTTATTCCAACAACTTTAGTCTGTTTAGCTTAAATGTTGGACATTTAAATTACTATTGCATTTACCTATCCTTTATTTCACAGTAAACAAAACATTATAAGTAGTTTATCTGTTAAGTGAAGGTGTGAATAGTACAGAGAACATTGTTAATTGTGGTCTAAAAGGAGGTTTAGTGATTGGTACAGGAAATGCCTTGACATATGAGCTCTTTGGTTAAACCTGTTATGTTCTTACAGAAGCTTAGGAGGCAGCCATAGTTATACTGCTGCAGTCCCTGTCCAATAAAACAGGCAAGTCTTCAAAGTATTTCTCTGATCCTTGTCATACTGCGGAGAAAAGCAGATAACTGAGCTATTTTAGTCCAACACAAATGTTGTACCCATGGAATGATTTTTTTTGCACAACGGTAATGGAAGCCTCTCATGAATTATGTTTTCTGTGTCAGTACATGCATTCAATCTACACATCAAAATGACAGTTTTAAGCCTTTTTTTGCTTAAAAATAGAAGTCACATTGTCTTTGAAGGGGATGAATGGGTTGCATTTGCCCCCGGTGGGATGTTTCACTTGCCCAAATTTAGAACGGAAACAATTACTCCCGAAGAAAATAGTATTTGCCTTCTCCAATCAAAACCAATGCCCCTGGGCTCCACATGTGAGCCATCGAGCTGCATGTCTTCTTTGTTTCATTGAGAATTTTCTTCCAGCTTCTCCAGCAGCCGGGGAGCGAAGGAGGAGGGGTGGAGCCACTCCAATACAAAGGCTAATTTGTTTGTTAGTAAAGAGAAGCTCTGGGCTCCACTTCCTGATGAGGGCATTAATAAAATCAGGGGGCGTCTGGCCAGCGGAAGATAAGATTTCAGCCAAGCCAAACTATGGAGAGGCCACACGGGTACAGAACTCCTGCAAGCAGAAACTGCTACCTTCTGAATGCGTTTCTGAATGTTGTGAAGACTCTTGAAAAAGAGAGGCTGGAATGGGAATACAACAAGGGAGAGGAATGACACAGACTTCCTCTTTGTGAGGCTCTTATTCTGCCCATTAGGCATGTTAAGTAGCAGGAATTCCGATCATTTTCTCACACAAAAGCTTGAGAAAGATTTTGCCTCCAACTGAGGCTGCAAGCTTTCCTTACTCCACTTGTTGCAACAAAAAAAAACACTTAAAGATAATGTAGTTACCGTGATTACATTACATAAAGGCATATTTCAGCCGCCCTGTCCACACAGACTGATATCCTGCATGCATGCGTCCGTCTCTTCCTCCTGGGTCTCTTTGCTCTTCACACTGCTGAGTAAACACACATATCTGCACAGCGTAACGGGATCCATGGGCTCATGTTTATGATTGATAAACCCTGCCCCGAACCTCTGTGGAGATGTCAACACACAAACACATACACAAGCGCACCTGCACCAGCACACACACAGGCAAACATGACCCCGCGCACCTCCGTTAAAATTAAACCACGACTCCAACGGCCAACACTCGCTGAATCCACAGAACATGCCAAGCTTGTAAATAATAAACTTTATTTCACACTTAGATGGAAAATATTACTTTCACAACAACATTTGCTTGTTTAATTATTCTAAGGAACATACCACCTGATCATATTATATTTTGTTTATTTTTAAACTGTTAAACTGTATTAGTTTATGACATTTGTAGTTATGTTTTAGTTGAAGCAATGTGTTTTGTTATTTTTGTTTGTTTTTTTTTGTCAAACACAACATTTTGAAAATATAGAAATTGAAAAACATGAAATTTGGGAGAAAAATTAGTAAATGAACGAGCAATCTGGAAACACTGAGATGGAGATCTGTTAATTCCAGAAAAGTTTACTAAGATTCTTCTTTAATGACATTGGAGTCATTTTTAACCTCAGAAATTTGAGAATTTACAACACCTACAAAGAGGACATTTTAAACCCTTAAAATCTCTGTCAACTCTGTCAAACACATTAAATCAATGTTTAATCATGTAAGCAAGTTTGGTCTGTCAAGTTAATTAGTTGCATAACAAGACATCACTCAGCCTTTCTCTGCTAATACTAATTCTGAGTGTTTCTTTTTAATCGCTAACGACTACAACACTTACAAACTCACTGTGGAAAAAATATGATTTCTATATATATAAAATCATGAACCTGTAGCTTATTTTTACTAAACTCAAAAGTGAATCACAGTTAATGCTGCTGGTTTATCAATGGATGGACCAAGAATGTTTGGAGTTTTAACTTATTAAATGTACTTAATGAGCCAGTGTTTTATATGTAGATATTTAGACTTTCTTTCTTTTAAAGATTCCATGAAGAAAATTAAATCCACAGTTGTAAGACTGTAGAGTTAGTGTCATTTTTTTTTTTTTTTTTTTTACCAATAAATAGAGCAAATCTATCACTGACACTGCAAGGCCACTAGATCCACAGTAGTCCTTGTTTAAGCTGCCAGGAATCACATAAAAACAAAAAACGAAAACTAAATGTATATTCTTTAAAGTCTTGCATATTGTTTAGAAAACAGGCAATTCCACCTTCTTCATGGCAATGAAACCAAATCGTTTGCTCAAAATTTAAGAAAGCAAACAGATTTCAAAACTTCACTTGAAGAACAATTATTAGGATATGGATTTAATATTGTAACAATTTTCATTCCCCGTTTTGGGATGATGATAAAATTAAGAAGAAAAGAAAATTAAAAAAACATGATCGTTTTGGCTATTAAAAAATTATAAAACAAAAACATGCAAGTAATGTGCTATGGAATCAAAGTTTCAATTTCAAAATAGGCCACATTACTACACCCCTAAAATTAAGCACTATACACGTACATTGCTGCACCGGATCAATATATTGCACATTAATATATATTTTTCTAAATATACTTCCACGGGATTTTATCCTGGTAATCCGTGCTGCATTTACCAGCAACAATTTAACTTGAAATCGAGCCAGAAAGCACTTGTTATGCATGTCACGTCAACTTGCACCTGTCACATCAACCGGCTCTAATCCACCGCATACTGGAAGTCATCTGACCAGTGTTCTGGTGGGCCACTTCCCCTCAGTGGACCCAACTTCAAACACTGTGGCTCAGATATCACCGAAACCCCAAACAGTAACTCTACACTCATCATAACAAGTCCCAAACAAAGACTGCCTCTCACTCAGGAGGGCAGGAGGCGAACAGCATTACAAGCTGCAATGACCTGATTTCTATGAAATAGTTGCTTTGATAATAAATCAATAAGGAGAAGGGTGCATGTGGGTTGACAGAAATCAGAAAAAATGAAGAAAATAAAAACTGTTCTATTCATCATGCTTCTATTACATCACTTAGTAAAAGTAACTTTTTTCTTTCTTTGCAAAATCACATTAATATTAAGTTTTTTTTTCCCTAATAAAAATATATTTGTGAAAAGCATGAAGTAAAACAAGCTATTGAACAAATATTAAGGTGTTATAATCCCCAGAATAAGCTAGTTTACAACAATTAGACAAATGGAATTACTCAAGATCCCTTAATCTAGAGCTATATAAACAAATTTACTTGTCGTTTATCCTTATTACAACAACTCCAAACCACCGGTGCCCTGACTTATAGGACGCAACAAAAGGATTTGTGGTACAGATGCACCGATCCAGGTTGGCTGGCGACAGCCAGATCAAATGTACAAAGACTTTGTTTTTCACTTAAACAAGTCAGTGAATGCATCATATCACAGGCAATTAGAGCAAAAGCAAACCATCAATGAAAGTTTCTAATGTGATTTAATAGACTGCATAAATATATAGCAACTCGTCTCAAACACTTTAGAAAAGTCTGTTTGCTCGTTCGTACTTATTTCATATTTAAATAACGTATGCTGAATTAAATCCAAAGATGTGGACAGAATTAAAGTAAATTACATACGTTCCAATTAGATCCTGGTCATAAAGTCGGTCAAGCTGAGTTTATTGTACAACTTGGTAAAAAGAAATAGGTCCAGATTTAAAGCAACGTAGCAAACTGTGTTGATTCACTGAGTCTGCAACTACCGCTCATCTGGAGCAAGAATGTGGCAATAGTGGATAGCCAAAAACGTAACAATAATAAAAAGTAGGATGTTCAATTTTAATTGTTTTCACATACATACAATATGTATGTTTTGATGTTTTTGTTTACTTTTTCTGGTTCATTTTGTAAAATGTTGCTGCAAGAGTCTTGACTGACACAGAGAATATGGATCACATCACAACGATCTTTAACTCATTGCAATGGCTCCATGATTTTCTACAGCTACATTTTAAAATCATATTAATGATCTCTAAGGCAACCTGTAGCTACATTTCTACAGCTGCTTTTCAGGTTTAAACCATTTCAACGACATGGTTTAAATGCAAGCGAGATGGAGTGTATACTGCAACTCAATGACTCAGAACAATCTGCTGGGTTTTCTTTGATTGAAAACTTTGAACAATTTGAATAATCCCTTGAACTTATAAACATTTGATTTCCATCGGAAAGCAAAAAAAAAAACAACTTCTATGTTTTTGCCGAGAAATCTGAAATTGTCCCAGAATACAACAATCAATGCATCTCAAGATAACATTATCCTTGAATGTTTTTATGTGCAGACCACTTATTTGATAAGACATGTGGCGTGCAGTCAAGGAGCTAACATTTACAATCATCACAGAAATTGTAAAACACTCTACAGGCTATTAAACCCACAGCAAATGATGTTACGCACACGGTTGGATGGAAAAACTATAACTGAACAAATACACTGACATGCCACTTGAAATTCAGCGTTTGGTTAAAGCTTTGCAAACTAAACCTCGGCTGGCAGACCGGAAGAGTTACGGGACAGCGTTTTCACTGGATGCTCACAAACCAGCCCAGTGACACACTTTCACATTCATACCCAGGGGCATTCCACTGACTCAGACTAACACACCGAGTTATACACAGTAATCACAGAGATAGAAGGCCACCCAGCCAGCGTGGAGGTCTTATGTCACCACTGTCACGAGGCAAAACGGGGCACCTTGGATGACAGTGACAGCAGTCATAGCTGAGGTACGTGCCCTACCAGAAAAGGAAGAGCCGACCCGCAACAAACCCAACCCAGGAGGGAAAAGGTCGGACATGAGAAGAGTACCTGTCAAACACGATTCCCAATGATGCTTGATCATTTGTCTTTGCCAATCCAATGTTCCAAGGCGACAGGAACAGGAACATCGTTGTGGCCTTATGAGACAGGACAGAGAGTGCCTGTGCTCTCACAACCTCTGCACCAGTGCTGCTGGTGACAGTTTAAGAGCTGCAGGTGGAGCTGCCAAGTGATGAGGTTTAGAGCAGCTCAGAAACTGAAATCAATAAAACCAAATCCGAGTCTCCTGCAAGTGTTTTATGTATGACTTCCAAACACCAACTATTTTCCCGACAGTCTCTCTCTGCTCTCTTTAAAGAAAAAACAGCTACATACTTGAAAGCTGTGGCATGGAAAGTCTGTTGCGGTGAGTTAAAAGGGGGCTTAATTACATTTTATTAGTGCGGACAGATTATCAAAACGAACAGAAAAATTTGAACCCCAAATGGAGCTCTGAGAGGTTTGTGATTTTCCGCTAAGTGATGACAGCAGCTGGAAATTCTGAAGCTCTCCAGCCCGAGTAAAGTAAACACCATCTACCAGTGGTGAATCAGTGACACGGATCCTTATATTCTCTGCAGGCTTTTGTCACCGAAGTTTCTGTGTTCTGGAAGGTCTGATGTATTATACAGCACAGAGGCTCGAGATCTAAGAGCGACTCCCTCGCTCTGAGACCTCCCAATTGCACTCACAAGCCTTTCAGGGAGCTCAGAGAGGTTCAAAGAACGTGGCTAAGGTCGAGCCACTGGTCAACAGGGATGAAACCATTTTTTTTCTCTTCTATTTGGATGCTAATATAGGTTATACTGCCTGTCCCCTTCACATGCAAAGATGTTTCCACTTTAAGTAACAAGGGAATTGATGTGATGGGCTACAGCGGGGTGTCATGCAGTGTCCGTGTTATGGACACAAGCACAATCTCTACGTTCAGGGCAGAACGATCCACCCATAGAGGTGCTTAATGAATGGATAATGCCTGCTGTTGTAATAACATATAAAATATGAGTGAAATTAAGAGGGAAATCCTAATAACAGAGAGAAATGCAGCCTCAAAAACTACAACTAACTTTTAAAGAAAGCCACTGACGCATCAGTCCATCAGATTGCAATAGACCTGTTTTGCCCTGATTGACTACGATTAATACTAGAACATCACATTTTCTCCTCTTCATTAAATGCGTCAAAACTCAAAATAAAAACACAATTTTCATTCCATAAACATAGACAATAGCAGCATGTACTTACATGCTTTTTAGTTTAATAAAAATCTGAAATATTAGGTGAATACACTCCTTGGCATTTCTGCATTTTCAACAATGTTTATCAGAGAAGTTAAATTGTATAAATGTAAACAATATTGATAAACACTGTTTCAGTATCGGCTGCTCTTTGCTAAACAAAAATGGAGCACATTTTTCTTCTGTCATATATACATTAAGAAATAAAAATTGTAATTGGTCATAAAAATATGAATCACAATCAAAACTGGAAATCGGTACTGGTCATCACAATACTGATCGGCGTATTTCTTGCTACACTGACTGATAATTAAAAAATAATCTGCAGCTAATTTTTTCTCTTTTTTAATGACATACCTAAGGGGAAAAAAAATAAACAAAATCTGAATAAGCAAGAAGAGGCCTGATCAGTGCTTCCCATGCAGCAATGACTTTTTTTTTTTAAAGACTGATATTTGATATTTAAAGACTATATTTGTCTAATATAGGGCTTAGAGGAAGAAAAGCAAAATTAACAGGTCAGATCTCAAAGAAAACCAATGATTAGAGTTGGCCAGGCTGGGCTGATCGATGTATCCCTGATACTGAACATATTAAGATCAGACAAAACGCAAGAAATTGACAAATAATTTAACAGTTTAATTAAAATTAAATTAAATGGTTTTGTCTTATTTTTAGCATAGTACAGTGCTTTCCAGCACTGGAAATTGGGTCTCCTTTTGGCGCCGCAAATCAAGAGTAAGACGATAACTGCTATCACTTTTACAGCTAAAAGAAATGCTCTACCCCATAAAATCATGTCCCAAATGAATAAACACCCAGTTTTCTGCATCGTCCTGCAAGAATTACAGACCTTTTAAGTCTCAACTAAGTCCTTTAAATTTTAAATATCAAACCTATAGTTCACCATGATTTTATCGAAGACATTTCAACAGAGAATAGGCTTTAAATCTTTTGGAACGCAACGGCGGTATCGAAGAAGAAAGAGGAATAACAGAAGGAAGAAGGAAAGGTAGAACACAAGGAACACAAGAAAAATACAAGAAAGAAGGAAGTAAAAATGGACTTGAGGAAGGAAGAAAGGAAGAAATAAATTAAACATGCAAGGAAAAAAAACAAGCAAGGAAGAAAGGCTGGCAGGACAAAAAGAAAAGATGGACCAGGGAAAGTAGGGAAGAAAGAACACAAAGAAGCAAAGAAGCGAAAGCCTGTGGAGACAAGAAAGGAAATAAGAAAGATGGTCGGAAGAAATTAAAGAAGAGGGATACAAGGGAAAAAGGAAACTAATAAAGGACAAAAGGAAAGAAGGAAAAATGGAAGTCATGAAGAAAAGTGACTGCATCTGAACCCTGCATCACTCAAAAACAGTCAACTGCTATAAAAGTGAGAGCCCTGCTTTTAGAAAGTGAATCAACAACTTGAAGAACTTAAAAATGTGCAACACGTTGGATAAGTTCATGTTTAAATTTGGCTTAGAAGGTGAAATCACTAAAACGTCCCCATAAATAGGTGATACCCCCCAGTGTTTTCTTGCCATTTACCAGTGTGGCTTACCCTGTTGGAAAATGTTTCCATAACAAAGTCAAAAGAATTGCCCCATGTCTATGACTGAAAGCCACCATCCATTTCTTAAGCTTAATTAGCACAGAGCACACAGTGTTAAAAGTCGATATGGAAAACAAGCTGCGCTCTGAAGCTGCTCGAGTTTAAAGATTCATTGACTTACGCACAAAAACAAGAGGCTAACTGGCTTTTCAGATATAGTTTTTAACGGAAGATAAGTGTAATTTTCTTCGCCTCGTTTTGCAGCCATATAAAATAAATAAATAACAGGGCTAATAGAATTGTCTGATGGGGGGGTTTGTTGTTGTTGTTGTTGTTTTTGCGCAGCGACGCACTACGAAATGCAAAATGGCCACATGGTCGTAGTAACCTTCAGCTCTGCTCTCTGGATCCATCCCTCTGACTTGTGCGCCTTCAAAACAATGCGTCGGATGCCGCTGTTGGATTCCCTCCCTTTGGATTCCCTCCCTTTGGGTTCACGTTGATAAGAATGCATGGGCATATAAAATAATACTACGTATTTGGGTTATCTATATGGGCACTCTCCGACACTGACACATGGTGTAAACACACCGCTTCAATAACAGGCGCGCGCCAAGGCTACACTGGCGTATTTAATTCAAAATAATCTGAAAGTAATAATTTATTCACTGTTGATACATTTAAAAAAAAAAAACCTGTTTATATTGCTCGCAGAGATTACAAGCTTTCAGACATATTGAGAGTGGAGGAATAAATAATAGCATTTACACTATCCAAATACTTACTCTCTCCATGAGTGGATCGCACGCAGACAGAAGAAAAAAACAGCAGCAAACCCCAAAACAAGGTCAGGCTACCCATCGATGTTTCTGCTCCCACGTTCATTATTTTCCTTTCAAAAAACGCGTAAAAAATAAAATAAAAGGAAATAGCAGGTCCGTGCACGTCCGCCCCCCTCGCAAGAGATCCTGCACATTCAAAATACAAACAGGAATTGGGGGGGTAAAAAATAAAAGGAATAATAAATGTCTGTAGCCCGAAAGGCTACTACTCTTTAGCAGCCTCCAAACGTGCGTGTAGATCTACTTAAAAATATAAATAAATGCGATCTGATTGGAGAGGGGAGGCGTTTTTGATCGAAAAGAAAAATCCCCAAAATGCAGTCTGCTATTTTCGCCGATCACTGCACACTTTGGCTGGTGTGGCACGCGGGCCAGTGATTTTCCTGGATAAATGATGGTAATCCCCATCTTCATTCTCCATTTCTTAAAAAACAGCAGTGCGCCTCCAGTGTGTTAAGGCCTGGCGTGGATAATAAAAACACAAGTCTGCCTAGATTATTATTATGATGGTGATTATTATTAATATTATTATTATTATTAATTATAATTCCACAAGCAGCCCAATAAATGGTTCACAGCATTCCACTCGTGAACAAGGCTGAATGATGAAGAGGAGGGCGAAAAAAAAAACAAACAAACAAAAAAAAAAACCACACACACACACGGACAGATCCACAGGGGTGGTGGCTGAGAGGGGCTGAAAAATGAATGAAACCCCCCCCTCCACCGTTTTTGCCTATTCCATCCAGCAAGCGCAGGCTATAGTAGGCTCCCCGCAGAGCAGTCCCGGCTCGGTTTGAAAACCAAATGTCTCCCGTTCGCTCCTCTTGGACTGATCCCCCCTCCGTCAGTCTGGGTTTGCAGCTGAAAGAAAATACCAGACTTGTGCCACGCAAGAGAATGGATCTCCAGCTAGACGACCTCGGCTGGGGTGGGAGGGAGAGCGTGGCCACGCAGTTGCCTTTTTTTTTTTTACGAGTGATTCTTCTTTTCTTTTTTTTTTCTCCCCCCTTTTTTTGCTCTTATCCCCACACCAACGCGAAAAAAATAAAACAAAAAACAAAAAAACAAAAATCAACGCAGAAAAAAAATAATAAAATAAAAATAGTCCGGTTGCGCGTAAAATCCAGAGGATGAAACGGTTCAGACTCGCCCTCGGTTCGCGCAGGCTGTTGCGGGTCTCAGCCCCTCCGTGGAATCGCTGCTCCAAACAAGAGTCGGCGTCTCTCACACAGAAAACACATAGCTTTACGGATGAAGTGGGGAGCGTCGTAAAAACCCGGAGTGGATCAAGATCCAGATCCCAAAAGAACACCACGCCAAACGGAAAACAGCGCAGGTACAGTGGTGGGGGGCGGGGGGATTCAAATACCGTCAAAAGATTCTATTTTATTCATATTTCAAAAAGTGATCGTCATAGATAGTCGTTACAGGTAGAGCTGAATATTTCAGACTTCTTTCTGGTCATTTGAAATTAAAACCAAACGTCAGTGTCTGAAAATTGGAGTATTGTGAAAAAAGTGTAATATTTGAATTATATGGTGGCACACCTTAATCAGGTGATAAACTCAAAGCACCTGCAATTGCTTCATTGGGCTTTCTCTCTCAGTCTGGGTCAGTAGGAAACACAATGATGGGGAAGAATCCATATCTAGACAGAAGACAGTCATCGACACCCTCAGCAAGTAGGGAAGCCACAAAGGTCACTGCTAAAGAAACTGGCTGCTCACAGAGTGCTGCAGTTGTAGTGGTCAAAAATCCTCTTTCCAGATGGAAGTCAAATTTGCAATTCTGTTTGGAAATCAAGCTCCCAGAGCCTGGAGGACGACTGGAATTCATGCTGGTTGAAGTTGTACGTTTTATGAAGCAAACTGATCTTACCTGGAACCCACAGTATTGTCAAGACGAAGATGAGAGACACCAGACCCAACAAGGCAGATGACCTGCAGGCAGCCATCTAAGCAATCTGGGCTTTCATTACAAGTGATTTGTAATGAAAGAATGGGATGACATTGTGAATAACTGCAACAATGCCATGCCGCATTGTTGCAATTATTAATACAAAGCCGGCAAAATCAGAGATCATTAAAAATATGTGTTGCGTCTTTGCTTTGTAAATAATGCCAAACTTCCCTATTTTTCTGGGTGTTCACTGGATGTCCAGGTTGTGTCAAGCAAGCTGTGTAGAAAACACAGATTGCTGAAAGGTTAGGGAGAAATGTTGGTCTGATTAGTAGAAATGGGATTCATACCACTTTGGGTGGGGCAGCTCTCATACACACTCACTCTTAAAGTCATTTCAGAACCACTAATTAACCCAGCATGCATGTTTTTGGACAGTGGGAGGAAGCCCCACAGCCACTACTGGCTGCGTAACTTACAGCAGAATAAATGGAGAAAGTTGGAAGGCAGGGGACATTCCTCTAATTTGAAAGAAGTTTATTTGGTCAGGAAACAAGGCTCCGACAAATACAGAACTGCTTTTGTTTCACACATAACAGAACAAGAAACCCCCAGATTTAAATTCACCTCTGATTGACAGAGCTCTTGTTTATTCACATAAAAACTCAGGAGAAAACAAAAACAACCTTTCACGACCTTCTTCTATTTTTATTGTAACAAACTTTTGAGGCATTCTTTCAGCTTCTGATGCATCATCACATAAACCATGTTCTTTAATAACTGTAAAACCTAATTATGTCTTTACCTTTCTGTCCCACTGAGCTCAACCTGGTCAGCAGGTAGAGGATTTTATAGTATGGTGTGACTTTTAATTGACTGAAGTTTTCCCCATGAGTTTTCTCTTTTCACTACCGTCAGTAGTGAAAAAAGACAGTGAAACGATCATAATGACCTGGCTTTTAGAAGAGATGGTCGATTGGTGTGTAAAAACTGGATTGATCTAAAAAGTCTTGCTGGACATTTTGCTGCCAAAGATTTTGAGTAAAGTTGTTTCTTCAACAATCAGTTTATATCTAAGGAATTTGGCTTCATTTGCTGCATGAATAAGGACCTGATCAGGTATTTGTTTTTTGCTCTTTTTTTATTTATAATGTTTTCATATAAATATAATATTCTCTTCTAATACCACTAATTGTATGATAAGAAAGGAATAAATGAAGGTTATATAAAACTTTAGGTAGAAAATAATGCTGTTCACTGAAAGTGAGGGGGAAAAATTCTCTTCCTGTAGAAAATATAATGGTTTTGTGAATTTGGTTTGACCCACTGCTCTTTTAAACAGTACAGGTTTTCAATTATTCTTCACCACAGCTAATGTTAGCTGTGATGTTTTTCAGTTCAAGAAAAAGGAGAAGCATACTCTGCATTGTATTACAATGAGTATATTACTGTTTTTTTCCTCTAAGGGGAACTCTGCTGCCAGCTTCTGTATATTAATACACATGAGCTGCAAATGTTGATGTGTAATACCTTAAACATTGCAGAGATGTCTTGCAAAGTCTCAGTATCTTTTGAAAAGATAGCCATTTTAAGACTGAAAGTTATATTTTGCAATAGCTGGTAGGTCTATTTCCATTTTACAGCATTGCTACGAAGAAAGGAAAGTGGAGGATTACACCTTTATTGCTTGATTAAATTTGGAGAATTTTGTTGGGGGAAAAAAATATAAACCATTTTCAATATTGAGTAATTTAATGCACAGAATACACTAAAGTGACACTGAAAACCCTCCTTAGAGGCGTGAAGGAAAATCTGGCATGGATCTCTGGCTTCAACTCTCCCTTCATCCCACACAAACAGCAGAGACTGCGCACTGTGTTCATTTTGATGCCTCCATTTCCCATACAGGTTTGCTTGTAGATGTTATTTTCAAAAGATGAGAAACTCAGCCAATGAGTCTCATTTTTAGATCGCTTTTTACTGTCTCTGACCCTGAACCTAGTTAAAAATAACCGTCAGTTTCCAGTAGTGTTTCGGTTGTGCCCCCTGCTGCTCCACCAAGCACATTACAAAAAAACGCAGATATAAATTTCAACTGATCCCGGGAAAACAAAAAGAACCAATCACTAACCAAGTCAATAATGTACAAACAGGAATAAGAAAAAGAAAGAAATTACAATGCACAGTACTATAAAATGTCCAAATATGAAGTAGAAAATGTAAATATAAACTGTACAGAAAAAACCATCATGTTTATAGTAATGAGAACACCCTTACAATTATTATGTATACAATTTGAGCATAGTGAGCTTATTTTTGTGCATGACATCTAAAATTATTATTTTTTACTTTGTATGTACAGTAATAAGAACATACCAAATCAAATCTTATTTGTGTTGCGCTTCTCAGCAGCAACAAGGCATTTCAAAAGTGCTTTACATCATAAAAACAAACTCATTGAACACACAGTCAACAATTTAAACATTACATTTTGTAAAGTGTCATTGTTATGTTTAACAATCAACATGTTTGTTAAACATAATAATCAATGAAACATTATGTTTCAAAAGCAATCCTAAACAGGCAGGTCTTTAGCTTAGACCATTTAACAGATCACACAGTTAAACAGTTGGAAAACCATCAACTTGCTGGGTATTTTCATGCAATTTCTAAATTTTGATAAGCACCCTTGAAGTACTTTGAGTAGGGTTTTTTTTTGGTACAGTCTGACAATACCATACATTGATTCATTGTACAGCTTGAACTCCTCTGGTTGAGACATTTTAAGAAACTCGAACTGCTTCACTTCTCAATTTACCATCTGTCTAAGTCCTGTTCTCACATGGCTTATTTCCTATATCTGAGCACCCATAATCAGATATCTCTCCATGTACAAGCAGTTCAAGAAAGTCATAGTTGGAAAAAAAATACTAAGTATGACCTCGCAAACTGACTTGAAAATACTTGTAGGTGATTTCTTTTCTTTGCACAGTAGCACTGAATAATAAAGTGCTGTGTATCATACCTAAACTGATGTCCATTGGGATGGACATTCAACTGCAATTTAATGATAGAAATTAAAAAAAAAAATACTATCACTGGAAATACTTAAGCTTAGAGCTATTTTTCTAGACTGCTATGAACATAAATTAATATTTTTGATGGAAAAGAGATACTTCCTCCCTTTCTCTGGTTCCATAAGAATGTTCATCTCATCTGAAACCTAAAACCCACTAGTGTCAAGTTAGGAGTCTGAACTTCATAGCTTTTGTTTAATAAGAAACCAAGATGTAACAAGTATCATTTAAATAGCAAATTTCCTCCTTTCTTACTGATTTAAAAGCAGAGAAATATGTCCATTCCAGTGGGCTTGGGGTCTGAGGGTATTAATTGTGATAAAATTATGCAATTAATTTTGCTTCTCAATTTAGTGTGGTTCAGTTAACAAAAACACAAGCCCTAAAACCAACTGGGAATTTCAATTAAAACAGACATTGGTGTTTGCAGGTACTTTCTGTTCAGTCTGACTGACCTTAAACTGGAATTTTTGCAAAAAAGAATCAACATATTAGCTAAACACAAGTGCGTGTCATAACTTTAGGGTTTTTATTTAACCTGAAAACAATTATAAAAACTTATGCTCTCCTTCTACTTTGAAATTGTGTGCTATATATCATGAAAGCCTAAAACATGCACTGAAATTTGTGATTGGAAACTAAAAATTGGAACCATTTATTCTTTCAATGACTGCAAAACAGTTTTCTTAAAAATAAAAAGATAACTACAGATGGAGTTGCTGTGACAAATCACAAAACCATCTGCAGCATGTTTCGGCTTATTCTTTGGTTTACATTAAAATTTAGTATTGAGAACTTGGTTCATTTCCTCACCAGGGTCAGGTGCTTCATCCTCTTCTGTCTCAATCTTCTTTTTAAAAACATGAAGAAAATCCCAGGTATGAGGAATAAGTTGGCGAACAAAAACCAGGTTCAGCAGACATGAAACTGCTAGAATACTTATCACAGAAAACAGCATGGCTACAGTTCTGTAAGGAAAGTACTGTCTGATCACATTATCCTCCTCCCTCCAACCAGGGTACAGGAGAACAGGGGGCATCCCAAGGATGGGCTCCCCGCTCAGTCCACGCAGCAACAAACCCACCACGAAACCAGAAAAAGCACCATAAGTGTTTGCACGTTGGAAGTGGAGAACACAGAGCAGCTGTGGGAAAATCACACAGTAGAGGAGATCTGTACTTAGAACCCAGAGAGCGGCCACACTGTCATCTCCAAAAGCCAGACCTGTTCCAGCCAGGCCCACGACCAGAACACCAATACGGATCACCCACTGGAGCTCCCTCTCTGAGGCCTGCAGGGGAGGAGAGTCACAAGCAGATGATGAAAAATGAATATCTTCAATTGATGAGGGGTCAAACTGAGATACACGCACCGTTTTCCTCAAAGTCTTGTATACGTTTTGTGTAAACATGGACGCAGAGGATAGCAGCACAGAGTCCACGGAGGACATAACAGCTGCAGCTACAGAACCAATGCCGAGCACTGCCACCCAGGTGGGTGTGAGTTGTTGCAGAGCGAGAGGCAAGATCTTCCCTGCATCTCCACGCTCAAAAGGAGGGGGAAGACCATATGCAGTCTGGTTCCAGTCTTAGGGAAAGGAAAAGAGGGATACATACAGTTGGAAAAAAAAGAAAACACTTACATACACTGTATAAAAACATCCAACCATTGTTCTCTTCACTATCTGTTATGAAATCAACTTTTTTCCTGTTTTTTGTCAGAATTACCAATTTTTTATTTTTTTTCCCAAAAATTCCAGAGTAGAGGGGGAATTGTGCAGAGGACACATGTAAATCTTCTCAGACAAGTTTTTCAAACTACCTAAATATTTGATTTCAGTGTGTAGAAGCGGAAATGGTTTTCATGGCAACCTCTAGACCAGGGGTGTCAAACTCCAGTCCTCAAGGGCCACTGTCCTGCAGTTTTTAAATGTGCCACAGGTACAAAACACTGGAATGAAATGGCTTAATTACCTCCTCCTTGTGTAGATCAGTTCTCCAGAGTCTTGCTAATGACCCAATTATTCTATTCAGGTGTGATGCAGCAGAGGCGCATCTAAAAGTTGCAGGACAGTGGCCCTTGAGGACTGGAGTTTGACACCTGTGCTCTAGACCATCAAGGATGTAGGATGACCCCTATGTTCTAGACCTGGGATCTCCAACTGTAGTCTTCACAATCTAGTGTCCTGGAGGTTTGACACAACACAGCTGATTCAAACAACTGAATTACCTGCAGCTGCTGCCATGACACCAATAACAACTGAGGGGATTCCTGTGATAAAAACAGTCGCAGCAGCAGCAAAACAGGTGACCTGAGCCTGAGCAGAGGAGGCTGCAGAGAGTATTCTTTGGTACAGAGATTGATATGACAGTCCCCCTAAAGCCTGTAAAACACAAAAAAGATTGAGCTTACCAAATTAATTTACAATTATCAAGGAATGTTTGAAAGACACCACTTTGTCAAACCAAACTGAATCTAAATGCCAACTCAACATCCGTGCTCAGATCCGGCACTGGGAGAGAGATCAGCTGAAAAATAAAGGAGAACAAGACAAGACTGCTGTTCCTCAAGCTGGGAAACAGTAAAGAGAAAGAAGGATACCAGCTGAGACTTATTCACCATCACCTAGAACTACATTTGCCAGAATCTGCCTGATTCAAAGATACAACTTTACCACACAGAAATGGCTCTAAACACCAGCTCCAGATTCTGTGATTGAAGCAATAGTGGTTCCTCCAATGGCAATATTTAACTATCCCCACCCTGGTCCTCAAGGCAAACTGGCCTGCATGTTTTAGATGTTCCCCTACTTCAACACATCCCATTTAGATGATTGCAATTCAGCAAAACCCAATTAATCAGCCATCAATTGAAGCCATGTGTGCAGGGGAATGCCAAAAAAAAACGTGTGCCTTGACGACCAGTGTTGAAAAACACTGGATTAGACCTTGACATTTTATTGTTTCATGGTTGACACACCATAAATCGTTTACCTTATCCATAAATTCAACCTTTTGGATCATAATTCAACATCTTTTTCAAACATGTTAAGGCATTTGTTAAAACTGCTTTAACATTTTTTGTAACTTGTTATACAAGTTACAAACCTGTTAAACAAGCCAGTAGGTAAGAGGCTGTGTGGTTGGGACATACTGCACATGTAAACGGGGGATGGACTGCGCAACTCCATGTAATGACTTGAAGATGTTTTTGGTGACACATAGTATCACAATCCATTAACCTCAGAAGTGCTTAATATAGTGCTCAACTTAAAACATGATTAACCCCAGTCCAATAACAAAATGATCTCAAAAAAGAGGAGATGAGGAGACAAGAGTTCAACAAACAGCATACATTAATTCAATAACATTTCTTCAACATTATTTAATTGGCTAGAATTGGATGATTGCTTGATCCACTGTCAATCGTCGACATTAACCAAAAATCAACCTTTTTGAACATAAATCAACATTGAATTACCATCTCTTCCTATTTGGGAAGTTTCATCACAAATTTATACTGTCGGTATTATAAAATAAAGGTCACAGATAAATTTCCAGGGATGCTTGATATATCTCAAGGCATGGCTTATGATTAAACATATTTTCTCTCTTATGCAAAACTACACTGACTGCTCTCATTCATAGCCTTAGAACATCTTAATAGCTCGATTGTAAAAGGGATTCAATGCAAAAATATTCACTCGGGTGTCAATCTATCAAAAACTAAAACCCTTTATTTTGTAAAGGTAAAAAAATATTACTTCTCATACTTTGTCTTCAAAAAGTGAGCTACTGTTTAACTTTCACTATGTATATTGTTGGTGTCTAAATTAAACTTCTTTGTATTTCACCTACAAAGCTGCTTGACCTAAAGTGAAATGTATTAATTTATTTTTTTGTTTTTTTATTTAGTTTTTTTTTTTTACCAGCAGCAGCATCTCATCAACCCATATTCCAGCATCTGCCAGCTCCAGGTGTCCCATCCATGCATGTTCATGTGTTTGGTTGAGTGGGAGTGTTTGTGAGATGGCAGTTACTGCTGGACTAAGCACCATAAAAGGAACACAGATCCACTGAAAAAGACAAAACACGGACTTAGTAAAATAATTAACACTGTCAGATTAGCGCATCAATATTGAATTTTCTTTAAGCTAACTTATTATTTTAACTATAAACTTTGAACTATTCCTAAATCCTACTCTTCCTATTTTCAGTCATATAATCTATCATCTATATTTATTTTTATCTTTATTTATCTTACTTTTGTCACCTCTAAGTCACAGGCAGCCACTATAACAACACAACAAATGGAGATAAAAAGCAAATTTAAGACATAGCATTGTTGCTTGAGTTTTAAGATACAGGTCCAGTAATTTAAGTTATTCATTTCAACATCACCTCACATCAATTTTACTAGCAATTTTATTTAAATTGGCCTTGTGAAAATTTTAAATGTATTTGGTGTACGTTTTTGTTTATTTTAATGCTGTGATTAACAAATTGTTATACCAGTTTTAATGTAGATTTAATATTTTTTTATTTATGAATGTGTATTTACTTTTTCCTTCATTCGCTATTTTATTTATTATGCTGTTTGTTTTTCCAGTCTTACCAGTAGTTTGTCTATGTTTCTTTGAATTTCTTTTAGCAATCTTCAACATCTCATCACCATTATCAATTAACACAGTCATGTTTCTCAGTTTTTTTAACCTACATGATACCTGTTAAAACTCAATTCCTTCTAGAATTCTAAAAATACAGAATACCTTACGTATTTCTGTGTTGAGCATGAGAAGTACTCTAAAAAAGACTGAGTGACTTATGATATTGAATAGATTGACTAAGGACTGGGACATGGAGCCCATCATATTATGTCTTATTAAAGAGTAAGAGATGGCACTGCTAACTTTGAAAAGTTTTCTAAATTCCCCAAATCTCAAAATGCTTTTCAGAGGATCTACTTGTTACACAAAAAACTGCCTTTATGCAAAACATTTCTTGAAAAAAATTGAAAAAAAGAGATTTTATGTAGAATCTGAACACGTATAATTTCTTGCCTGCAGAAATAAAAGCCAAACTTTGACTTTGACTGAAGCAGGCTTTTAAGAAAAAAGAATTATATAATCAGGGATGCCACCTTTCTCTTTTTAATCAAATGGCATTGTGCTTTATTAATTAATTTGTATTTGCATTGTAGACTGTTTTAATTTCATTCATATTTTCTGAAACTAAAAGTTCTATTAGGGAGGATTATTGGAAATTTGTATAGTTAAAGTGCACAGTTTTTACATAGTAATAAATAGAAAGTATTATTATACAAATAAGCTAATATGAAAATAGTTTGTTTTGCTTCTTACCAGGCTCACAAAAATAAAACAAAGCTGGAAAATATCAGTGAATGCAACTGAGTAGAGGCCTCCTAAAAGTGTGTAGCTGATGGAGACAGCTGCTGAGATGATGATGCAGAGGGCAGGAGATAATCCAAGAATTATATTCATTGTGCCACCTGAAACAAAATCATAAAATATTTAGTCAGAGGTAATGTAATCCAAAATTTTTAAAACTGACAATATTAGATTCATTTAGGCTTTTTCTTACTAGTTAAGAATAGTTGCACCTCAAAATATTGAACACAGACAACGATCAATACTATTAACACAAAAACTATGCAAGAAAGCATTAAGAATGACCTTGTTTTTAAATTACACATGTGGTCAAAAAGAAAGAGACAAAGGGTTATTTACCTAACGCAGCAAGGATGCAGGAAACCCATAATACATCACTGAACAAAGCAGGAAGCATAATTATTGCAGTGAATATGTTACCATAGCGAATCTGAAATGGGTCCAGCATTGTCACGTAACGCTTTGACCTCATAGGTCTTGCAAAGAACAGTCCACCTAAAACCAAACATGAAGAGACAAACAACATTCACAAAGCTAGATGAGACAGGAAATTCGTTTTCTGTCAGTTTATAAGACATGTCTTCTGTTTAAAAACATAAATATGCATCCTCCTAAGATCTGCTAGGGTTCTACGTAAGCATCGCCACCACCTCTATCCGTTCCCAATGTAAAAACTGATTGACCAAGTAGAGATTTAACCCCAAATGCTACTCTGATGAGATTTTACTGCTTTGGATTTCACTAAAAAACTTCAAAGTAAAGCTCTGTGGAGTGAGACTGTAAGGCTCTTTTAATTGGTTGAAGATTCCCAGTATTATATTTCAGCAATCTCCCCATTAAACTCACCCATAATTATGATTTTCTAATGCTCGTTATTTTAACAGATCACACAATCCTGTTGCAAGCACTGATATTTGGAATCAAAACAATAACATTTAATTGGTTTTGACTAAGACTTATGGACTTATAGAAGTGTAGGTCCCAGTTTATTAGTTCTCTGTTTGAAGCAGCAACTTTCCTGCAAGAAGCAGGAGAAGTGATCCGTACAATGCAATACTTAAACAGCATTGCATTTGAATCATACATGGCAGATCAGATTAAAATACTATGGGTAATTAATTATTTAGACTTCACTCAAACATTATCCTTCTTAATAGTAGTTTGATAATATATTCATGCCAGTGATGCTAACCTGCACTTGTGTGTCATTATAAAGATATAATACTGATTGGTTTGTTTACTTACCCAACAAAAAATTTAGAGCAAATGCTGGGGGTCCCAGTGCCCAGATAAGACCTTTTGAAGGTGAATAAACAGTCTCAGCGGTTCCCATAATGTAAGCACCACCGACCCAGGTTGCTAAAAGCAAAGAAAAAAATAAGAGGATGAGAGTAAAACATGAAAAGAAGCATGGAGCATAGACAATAGTTACCCATTTCATATTTGAAATCAAAGACTCTTACCTGTCATGGTAAAAACACCAACCAGGACACTGATATTGCGGCCGCCAATGATGGCGATTTCGCTCGCTGGGCCAGCACATGTCTTCTCCACTTTCTTGGCTTTTCGAGACCCCCACACTCCAATTCCCAGGATTAAAATATAAAAAACAATGACAGACACAAGTCCAGGGACATCCACTGCCATGATGATTCTGGTAACAAGACTCTTGTGCACAACCTATAATGACATTTATATATTTATATTAGGGCCATTGTAAACAAATATTTTTATAATCAAGTAATCTACTGATTATTTTTGCGATTAATTGAGTAATCGAATAAAATTTTTTAAAAATAAAATATTGGTAAATCTGGCATAACAGTGTTACTATCAGATATCAATGACAGGCAGATTTTTTTTTATATTTGAGCAACCCTAACAGTTACTTTTTTGTAGTTTAGAAAATGATCCTGTAACAATAACAGCTCACTTTCTAAGTTAACAACAAGAAAAGTTATACAAAAATCTGAAATTATATTCAATTTAATAATAAAGAGGTAAGCTCACAAATATGCTAATGAAAAATGTCTAAACTCCAGCTTTTAGTTTATGTATTCATCTTCAGTGAGTTCAATAGATGAACTCTCACCTTGCCCTCGACTTGACAAGCTTTGTGTTTGAGAATACACAAATGTCGCATGGAGTAGAGTGCAGGGGAGGGGCAAGGATGGGGGTTGAGAGCAGGAAATAGACCAGGGGACAAACAAACACAAGTTCGAGGGCGCCATACACGCCAGTCATTTTCAGTATGCTTATTGGTCCCCCAAAACCGATGAAAACCCGGGCATTATCATCAATCAATAAAATCCACATGGGCTGAACTTGAAAATTAGACGTTATGCCACTAACACTTAGCTTTCATCAACAACTCAGAGGCGGAAGTGAGAGCTCAGCACAACACAAATAGTGTCCTAGGTGGAACACTTTGTGCTAAATAATAAAACATAAATTATCTAAGCTTCGAGGCAGAAAATTTTCCTCGAGGAATTTTGATAATCGAGGTACTCAAATAATTCGGGGAATTGTTTCAGCCCTAATATATATATATATATACAATAAATCTGATAGCTTAAGGTGAGTGAGGCATTCAGCAAGGCAATATGAGGCTACAACTGAGTTCCTTTGTGATTTTCTAAAGAATTCGGGTCTACATAGGAAAGTTGAAACCTCTTAGCAAAATGTTTACTCATGACTAATGAAGGGTTCTGTTATTATTACCTGCAGATTTTTACCCCCACCAAAATAATATCACTCTTCATGGAAGCAGTTTTCGTACAGTCCCTGAAGGAGAAACTTGTTTCAGTCCCCACTACTGAATTAAACATTTAATGTGAATGGAAACAGGAGGTTGGTTTAGAAACTTGGATAATGCATTTGTTACTGATGGCCTCTTCAATCCAATAATCAATGCTATTCATTACATTTTCAAACATAATTTACAATTCCAAAGCATGCATTAAACTCAGACTGAAAGCTGTGGGTGTGTTGTTTATTTTTAAGACATGTGCCAACATTGACCTTTACACAAAGTAAAAATGACATGTTATCAAAACTGAACTTTCAAGGAATAACGTGAAGGACAAAATCGTCGGTGAATCTCTCTTATCTACATTTGATTTTAATTACAACTCCACAGCAATAGCAGCAACAACGACAACCCCTCTGTCCCCCTCTGTGGGAATTATATTGTTCCCATATAATATTTTCACCGTAGATTTTCCCGAATTAGAGTAATTAAGTTGCACTCCTCCAGCACCGCCCCCCCACCCCCGCGGCACACTTTTCAGTCGTTTCAACATGTTAATCCATTGTTAACATGCCTTAACGTGTTTTTCTGAGCCGCTTTCAAAGGTAACTGGACCGCCGCAGGCGTTACTTGAACACCTGCTTCTACACCTGTACTGCTGCGATGGAGACATGCTGCGATGGAGACATGCTGCTCAGCAGAGCTGCGCAGGTTTGCTTTAGAATCGTGGCAGGATTCTTAAGATTTCGGCCAGGTATGATATTTCTGCAAAGTTGACCATAATTGCTCAACAGTTAATTAATTGTGTATATTAACGTTACCTCTAACCACACCCCCTCCTCCCAACCCCACCCACCCTGATGGCAGCCTGGGGGGAGGAGGGTGGTGTGTTCACGTCACCATCAGGGACACAAACATTTCCCATAAGATGGTCACTTCAACCACCGAAGCTCTGTCTTCCCTTTTCCCTGCAGACTAGTGTATTGCACAGAGCGCTGTGAGCCATTTTGTTTTAGCAGGCAGAAAGTCAAATGAGCCACGCGACACAATTGAAAATGGACAGAAAGGGAGATGAGATATCGAAACACGCGAATGCTTCGGAGTTGAAAATCGACAGAAAGGGAGACATGCAGTGGTACCGAAGAGGACCGAGCAATCTGTGGGCGATACCACATCCACTTCAACCCACATGCTCTTGATTAAACCCAGACAGTAATGCCAAAGTGGGGATGAGTGGCGTTTTCATGATATTTTTTATTTCTATTAATCGACTACGGGAGGGAGAAGATGAAGAGGAATGGAAAATACTGCACGTGGCTGTACTTGGAGTATTTTTTAATCGGATAAACTGTCGTGGAAGATGATTATAGGAAGCATAACATTAGACAAAAGTCTATTATTATTAGTTTAAACACAACACAAACAGTGAGTCACAATCGCGTTCTGCTTCAACATCTGCGCATCCCTTTCAGCTACGAAGAATAACTCCCATTATGAGGTGATTCTAAATACAAGACTAATTCTGAATACCGGTACATATTTTTTCCTCTTAAATTTGTCATATTGAAAGCCCTTCTTCCTTAGCCAAACACTTATTTGAAAAGAAATTGGGTTTAACTTACCTCCCCATAAATAATGTATGAGGTACCTCAGAACCTGGTCTTGCAAACAGACGTAGTTGGCTGACTTATAAAACTGTCTGAACAGGAAGTGTTCTGTTCAGACCAGGCGGCACGCGAAAAGAACCTCGCTGCAGTAAATAGAAAGGGGAAAGAATGGACCGGTGTCAGTCTCATACCTTATTTGGAAATGGGACTATTGCACTCCGGAAGTGAAAGGGGGCGCTATTTCCTATATTATCCACGGTCTCCAGTTTTTATATTTTTTTTAAATCTGTGATATAGTTTCACCTTTAGGAAGGATTTTCACGCAGAGCATGTATTTGAATTGCTCTCTTTTATTTACTTCTGAGCAGCTCATAGTTTTTAACAAATTCTGTAGCTTTTGGTGTACTTCTGCTCCTAAGACGAATCTTTTCGGGCCTGCTACTGCCTCTAGTGGCGTGGGGGTGGTAACACAACTAATCTTATTACATTACTAAATCAGAATACCGCAAAGTCTGTATTATTTACAATTAATTTCGGCATTTCTGGCACCGTAAGAGATAAATTATCTTATAAAATACCATATATTTCAATTTCCTTAAGGATGTAAAGCTAATTATATGACATAAACAATACATTTATACATTACAAATACCTATATATCTCCATCAATTATAGGAGGAGCAAAAGAAATAAGCAGACATGGAAACACTGTCGTGGAAAAAAAATATTTCCAAGCACTGTTCAGATAAAATCACTCAGTCAGGTTTATTCATAAATTGTGCATAACTCAGAGAGCTCATATGACAATCAATAATCAAGCCAGTCTGGATGCAAAGCTCTGCCAATCAGAGACAACATATGACTGACAGGAAAAGTGATAAGTGATGGCAGCTATGGAAAACAAAACTTCCAACCTTGAACATGTAACCCAAACAGTTATTTTGGTGAGAGTTCACAAGTATTTCATGTAAAATGACTAGCAGATGTGACCTTATTGCAATTTTTCCACCTCAACACCACGATCAAATTATATTAAAAATATAATTTGCAATGTATACATAATAAATTTAATTGAGCAAAAGTCAATAACAAACACATTAATTAGGCACAGAATAATAACAACCCAAGTTGTTACAAACTGGGTTGTTAAACAGATACAAGCAAAAAATTACATTTTTTTTTTATTTTTCTGTACCATCTTATTCTGAGACTTTTGTTTGTAGTCTTATATATAGGAAAAAACTATTTAGTCTATCAACCTTCGTGAGAAACTGAGGTGTGCAGCAGGGAAGTGGCAAGCGAAGGGAAGCATGCAGCTAAAGAATATAATTAAGAAAAATAAGGACAAACTGTACAATATGGAAAATTTTACAACATGAAAGAAAACACAGTAGTCATTAAAAATGCAATACTTAAAGAAATGTGCAACTGAGTAGGTCATTTAAGGCAAATTTGAAAACAAAATTGTTCACAGGCATTCATGATTCAACAAGGAGGAGGCTGAGGAAAGATGGGAAATAGTTCCAAAGTGAAAACAACTGCTGACCGAAATAAACCAAAATATTGTGAGACTAGGAGTATTTCAGAAAAAAATACATCATACTGACAGTCAAACATGGTGGTGGAAGTGTGGTGATCTAGTAGATTTGCTGCTTTATGACATCAGTTTTTGACCACAAGACCATAAGAGCAGTCAGGTTACCCAATAGGATAACAATCTGAACACAACCAGGGACCTGATCGCTAAATAGCGAAACAGAAATGTAAAATATACTCATTCTAAACTGGTGGTAGTCCACCTCTAATTGGGTTTATTTTCTAATGAAAGGATAAAATAGTTTTTTAAATTTACACCAGTGATATTTGTCTAATGAAATCAGTTTGATGAAATTATGTTAAATATGTATCCATTGTGGTATGGTGCTGCATTCTGCTGCTCAAACAGACATACTACAGACAGCCTTAGATAAATGAAGTAAATGTTTAAGAGCTTGCTATTCTATTCCCATAGAGTAGTAAGGGTGTGTCAGGGTGTGTTTATTTTTATTTCAAAAATAAAAACAGAAAAACAGAAACAAACCTTTAAAAATATTTTGAAAGCAAAGTACAATTAAAGTACACTGTTCAACTGTTCAAATAAATATACTGTGTTCTACACACTGTTCTTTTTCTTACCATTAGTTTTACCAATATCTTTATTTCATTATTGATTCAAACAAATCAGTGATTTTGTAATTACTTTGTAACAAATACAAATGTATCAAGAAAAACATCAACAAGCCGCAATTTCAATAATATAACCTTTTTAGGAAACATGTTTATTATACTTTAACACAAAGACATTTCATCTACTTAGACTGTATGTTTTGGATTCATAGTTAAACTAGTAAAATCTAATAAAATATTTTCTTAAATCCTGATGGTCTTTCAGTGGAGATTCCTTACTGTGAAAGAGCCAATATGTTGAACACCAAATAATTCAATAATGTGTTGTTTTTTTTTTGGATACCATTTTTGCTTAAAAAAAGTTACAGTGATTTAGTTCCCTAGATAAATCACAAAAACAACTTTTGGTCAAAAATTGTGTGTGTTTTGGCTTATTCTTTAGGTTTGAAGTTTAGCTTAGAATTTAGTATTGAGAACTTGGTTCATTTCCTCACAAGATCCAGGTGCTTCATCCTCCTCTATCTCATTCTTCTTTTTAAAAACCTCCAGAAAATCCCAGGACTGTGGGATAAGTTCATGCTCATAAACCAGGTTCAGCAGACATGAAACTGCTAGAATACTTACCACAGAAAACAGCATGGCAACAGTTCTGTAAGGAAAGTACTGTCTGATCACATTATCCTCCTCCCTCCAACCAGGGTACAGGAGAACAGGAGGCATCCCAAGTATGGGCTCCCCGCTCAGTCCACGCAGCAACAAACCCACCACGAAACCAGAAAAAGCACCATAAGTGTTTGCACGTTGGAAGTGGAGAACACAGAGCAGCTGTGGGAAAATCACACAGTAGAGGAGATCTGTACTTAGAACCCAGAGAGCGAACACACTGTTGTCCCCAAAAGCCAGACCTGTTCCAGCCAGGCCCACGACCAGAACACCAATACGGATCACCCACTGGAGCTCCCTCTCTGAGGCCTGCAGGGGAGGAAAGACAATAGCAGATAAAAAACCCAGTATCTTTAATTAAAGTGGATTCAAATTATGTCTACACGCACCGTCTTCCTCAAAGTCGTCTTGTATATGTTTTGTGTAAACATGGATGCAGAGGATAGCAGCGCCGAGTCCATGGAGGACATAACAGCTGCAGCTACAGAACCAATGCCGAGCACTGCCACCCAGGTGGGTGTGAGTTGTTGCAGAGCGAGAGGCAAGATCTTCCCTGCATCTCCACGCTCAAAAGGAGGGGGAAGACCATATGCAGTCTGGTTCCAGTCTTTGGGAAAAACAAGAGGAGGTTACCGAGGCAGACAAATACATGACGGCAAAGCTGAGATTTTGGATATATTAAAACGCAAAACAAAAACCAGACATACGTATGGTGCTATGAAATGTACCATGATAAAGATTAAAGAGTGTAATGTGTATTGTTTTCTGATGTAATAGTGTGATAGGTCACCTGCAGCAGAAGCCATCGTTCCAATGACAACTGAGGGGATTCCCACAATAAAAACTGTCAAAGCCGCAGCAAAGCAGCATATCTGAGCCTGAACAGAAGAGGCTGCTGAAAGAATTCTTTGATATAGAGCTTGATAAGACAGTCCCCCTAAAGCCTGCAACACCAACAAAACAGGATTAGAAAATTAAACTACTTTGCACTTATCACACCGACCATTTCTCACTTCATGCGAAGTGAAGCAGAACTGGGTCTATGCATAAATAATGCGTCTTCATATTCATTGTACTCTTCCTTAAATGAGAACTCAAAAGTAATTATCAAATAAAATAGTTTTACTGAAAATTGGAGGTTATTTACAAAAGCCAAAATGTTATGATTTTATTGCACATAAATTTTTTACCATAAGAAGCATCTCATCAACCCACTTTCCTGCAACTTCCAGGTCCAGGTGTCCCATCCATGCATGTTCATTTGTTTGGTTGAGTGGGAGTGTATGTGAGATGACAGTAACTGCTGGGCTAAGAACCACAAAAGGAACACAAAGCCACTGAAAGACAGAGAAAAAAAATGACTGTCTTGCAAATTTTAGCTCAATCTGTAAAAATTGCAGTTTCATATTTTTGGCCTTTGCATACATCTCCTTAGTTTGCTTTTTATTCCCACTTGAGCTCAAAATACTTACCAAGCTGACAAAAATAAAGCAAAGCTGAATGACATCAGTGTATGCAACTGAGTAGAGACCCCCTAATAATGTGTAAACAATGGAGACAGCAGCTGAGATGATGATGGAGATGGTAGAAGACAGCCCAAGAATTATGCTCATTGTTCCACCTGAAAATAAAAAAAATCACTCACCAGTTTGTTTTAATTCCATAATATTTTCCAGAGTAGAATTTACTTTCTTAAAGCACCTAGAAACACTGCGGAGAGACCGTCATAGCAACAGTAACAAGATGCAAGATCATTGGCAATATTGCAAAACATCTGAAAACCAAAAGCGGTAAATTAAAAAAAACAATAAAATAAAATTTTATAAGTATATAGACAGAATTATAGGATAGTTATTTTATTCGCATTACACATCATGCCATTAAGATGCAGAAGAAGCTATATTTACCAAGAGCAGCAAGGATACAGGCCACCCATAATATGTCACTGACCAAAGCAGGAACCAGGAGTATCGCAGTGAACGCTTTGCCATAGCGATTCTGAAATGGGTCCAACATTGTCACATAACACTTTGACCTCATAGGTTTTGCAAAAAACAATCCAGCTAAAGAAGGAACAGAGAGAAAAACAAATTTGGGTTCTGGGCATGGCTTCAATCTTAAAGTCTGGTCTCAATCATGATTCTTCTAATTAGGTAGAGTTTTTTTCAAATTACTTTCTTGTAGGTAATTCTTCTGACAAGGATGAAGGGTCAAGATAGCAAAGGCAAAAAAGGAACGAATTATAGTTCTTCCCGTTAATTAGTTCAGCAATATCTATACAAGTGAAAGTCTTTGGTTTTTAACTAATCTTATTGATTATGCAAATATTTAGATTTTTATGCCTGCAAGGAATATTTGGAAACACCTGGTAAAAATACAAGCTTACAAAATTGAATATTAGGCATGTGCAAACAATAAAGAAAACTATAACCTTCAATTGTGCGTCATACAGAAAGAATTTGTTTTGACTACTTACCCACAAAAAAACACAAGACATATGCAGGGGGGCCCAAAGCCCAGACAAGACCTTGAGTAGGAGAATAAACAGACTCGGCAGTTCCCATAATGTAACCACCACCAACCCATGTTGCTAAAAGTAAAGCACAGAAACAATATAAGTGGGTATGAAAACACAAACAGTAGTTATAGCTTCAACATATAAAATGAAACGCTCTCCACCTGTCATGGTACAAATTCCAACTAGGATGTTGACGTTGCGGTCACCAACGATGGCAACTTCACTCTTCGAGCCGGAGCACTTCTTCTCCACTTTCTTGGATTGTCGAGACCCCCACACTCCAGTTGCCAGGATGCAGACATAAAAAACGATCACAGAGACGAGTCCAGGGACATCTACTGCCATGATGACTCTGGTCACAGCACAGATATAATGCCTGACTCTTACACACGTTTTAATGTGTAAAACGCAATAAATAGCAAACGACTTTGATAAAACAAAACAAAGCTTTTTTTCAATCTGTCAGTGGTGGTTTATGGTACAGGTTATAAGATTATTATGATGTCCAGGGATCATAATAATAATGAAATAATGATTTTGTTTTTTTGTTTTTGTTTTTCAAATAGTGTTGAGCGAGGGATGAATACCCACAGGGGATCAGAAGGAAGGAATCATCAAACGCCCCATTCACTCAAGAACTCCCACTGATTGTAGCAGAAGATAATAATTTAAACTTCAGATGCGTAATACTGTAATCTCCTGGAGCAGTTACCGCTTGTTATTTTTGGTTTTCTTTTTAATATTGAAAAAAAGCTACTGTATAAATACTCCCTTCATCCTTCTACCTGTCAGCTTGACTTCAACATGTTATTAAAACCCGTCAAAGGCTGCAAAGGTGAATTGTTGTAGCACAAGTTTTGCTTACAGCTTCAAACAAATGAGTTCCTGTCATCCCTCCTTCTGGGTTCACCACAACAGTTCAATTAAATCAATAATTTAACTCTGAGCAAATCGTGAACCCACTCAAGAAAGAGAGGTGAGGGGGGGCTTCGTTCACGACAGTTAGAAAAAAACAACAGGCATAAGGCCAGGTGGAACTTTTTTCTCATGAACCTGTGTCTTAAGCATCCATGGGAGAGAGATTGTTTCTAATATTTTTAGGCTTAATGATTTTCCACCAGGATGCTTTATTTATTGCAGAAGTTCAAAAACAATGAGAAGGCCCTAAGGAAGAGATCAATGCTCATTCCTATTCCAAATAAAATTAATACCAAATAAATTTAGGAGGTTGTTTAGTCAAGCAAAATATTATACCCATTTCCCAGTAAGGATCACAAAATCTTTTCATCTCTTATTGATGTGGTTTTATTTTTTTTTATTTTGAATTAATTGCAAACTGAGCAGAACAACTTTGCTGTTTCGGGATCACAACTTGCCATAAATGATGAAACTAAAAAAATTCCTTTGTTGGAAATTTGTTGAAACAGAAAATCCTAAAGGACAATGTTCAGCCATCAATTGTGTTATGCAGCAGGGTAATGCTCAAAAGATCATCCAAGTCTAAACGGCTCATACAAAACAAAGGGAAAGTTTTAGAAAGGACGAGTAAAGTCTAATTAACATTAAGAAGACCGGACCTCACAACTTCAAAGTCTTGAAGGATCTGCAGTGATCTGGTGTGAAGAGGAGCCAATAGATAAACAGGTATGGGCAGTTGCAGTACTGATGTGACACCTCCATTGTTCAAGGGTTAGGTATTGGTTAGGTTTTAAAGCACAGTCAAATTTGGAAGTCTTCCAGTTACCATCACTAGTATAAAGGCAGTGGTTCTCAACTGTTTTCTGTCATGCTAGAGAACATTATTTTCAATTAATCTATCTATTACTCTGATGTTATCTTATAAAAACAGTCACATTCAGCTGTATTTTCATTCAACTTTATTTTATTACATGTAATATCAGAAATACATTCAAAAATGCAAGTAAACAAATTATTGAATTACTTAAAATGCAGTAAAACAGCATTCCTTCAGTGTACACAGGATGTGCAAAGGATGCATCTTTAGATAAGACATACCTGTAACAAATATGCTATATCTATGGTAAAGAAAGGCAATGGTAACCAACATTGGCTCCCAAACTATTTGAGAAGCACTTCCCCCAGGCCAAGGAACCATATGTGGTTGGACTGGATGCCAGAGAAAATGAACAAGGGGTGAGTGCTGATAGTTGCTTCCTGATACAAATGTAGCTTGTCACGCAAGCTGATGGTAACATCCCAGGGTGTTTGATGTATTGTAGGCTACATCCCGGAGTTCACACCGCCGACATTTGAAAATATAATTAAAACTGAAAATAACCAAATTTTGAAGACCTGACCTCACAAGACATGCAGTCATGTCTCGTCTACATGTCTTGTTTGTTTTTTGTTGTTGTTTTTTTTATTTTTACCATATACTGTATGTTTATTATCAGACTCAGCGGCTGATAATAAACTGTATGTTAATAAACATACTGATAATAAACTGTATGTTTATTATCTGTATGTTTATTATCAGTTTATAAACGTAATAAACTGTATGTTTATTATCAGACTCAGCAGCTGATGCACAGAAGAATTTGTAGATGCTAAATGTTCTCATTCTGAATCAAGAGCCAAAGGTAAATCTGTTCCTAAAATAGTTTAGGAGCTATTTTATTCCTAAACACTGCTAAATGCATGTGTTTAAGTAAAAACCTGCATGGTGCCCTGAAGGTTAGAGGTCAGAGAAGGTTCATTGGGTGTAAATTGTTCAAATCTTTTGTAGTTTTTGGTAGGCTTGCTCTGATGTGTTTAGTGGTACACATAAGAATCCAAAGCAGAAATAAAGCAAATGGTACAAAAGAAAAAGTGGAGGACTTTGCTTCCCATCGTGTTTGAGAGCCTAGGGGGGCTTTTTCCTTTGAGCTCCTGACATTGTGTCAATGCGCTGTCCAACCGAGAGAAAAAGAAGGAAGACCGATAGAAAACCACAGAACGTGGCTTTAGGAGGCTTATCTCGTCCTTCTATTTCTATTGCCATGTGTTTTTATCAAACTGCATGCAACGACAGAAATGTATAATTTGCTCACTTTATGCTCCTTAACATAGCTGCCTGTCACGGCAAAGCGAGTAATAACAAACGAGAAGAACGGATCATCAACAATAATTCACCTGTCTGACTCTGCTGCCAGTTATGAATGATTATTTCTGCCAGTGATTGTGCAGGCTCTTCGCCTTTCTGCTCAATCCGTCACAGGAGATTTATTTGGGAATAAATCGGGTAAAACTCACCTCTCAGTAAAGCAGAGATTCCTCCTCGCTGAAACCTCGCTCTTAGGAACTTGAACTAGTTGGCTGGTTGTAAAAACCGGGATGTCATGTTGAGTTCAGGGCCCCGCCACAGAGCGTCGTTATGTTCAGTGCGCCTGTTCACATTCGCTGACGCTTCGCTTCGCCTTCATCATAAGTCTTTGCACAAATATGTGATAGTGTCGCGTTGCTTAGTTCACAAAACCTACACAAAACGGATATTTTCGGTTCCACTCAAAGAAACGTATTTTTTATTTATTTATTTATTTTTTAAATTTTGTTTTACTTTACTTTTTTACTTGAATGCACCTCGCAGTTGGAGGCGATGAGCCAGTTTGACTGCTACCTCCGACACATTTATTATTGGATTATGCTAAAATTTCAATAGGTTCAGTGGAATCGTCACGTCAGAGAGACTGAGCGTCCTACTCACGCCAAACCTCATGCATGTTTTACCCTGCTTCTTGTACTGAGCTGAAAATAATAGTTCTTTAAAGATATGCCAAAGGAGAACATCCCATTTTAATTGGGAGGGGGGAGGAGGAGGGAACAATAAACTGATATTTTTAAGAGCAATTTTGGGTGGGTTGGCACAGTTAAATATAACTTACAATGTGGTTTAAAAATTTTTTAATGTGTTCAAGCTGCAAGACCAAACATGACTAGCAGTGCTCAAACATGTTTTTCTCTGTAAGCAAACCATTGAGACGCTTAAAAGTTAAATAACAATGTGAAATCTTGTACACCTTTACAAAAATGTAAGACTATAAATAAAAACAAGTTTTAATAAGTGATGCCACTTGATAAAATTTCTCATAAATATTGATTCATTGGAGTGGCCCACAAGTTACGTGTTATTTAAATTATAACTTGCTAAGTTGCTTTACGTTCAAATCTTTTTTAAATTTGCCAACAACCCACTTGCAGTGTTCAGTCCCTCCCGCTGAAAACTCTTCTCAAAGTTAAAGAGTTAAATATAATTGAGAGATTTGCTATCTTCGACAAAAAAAAAGTTGAAGTCTATCAAATGTAGCCAGTTTTGATTTCCAAGGCATATTGAGGCAGTTTATCATGATTCAGCCAAAGTCATAAAATAATGACCTGCAGTCTGATTTTTATTGTTAATCTGTTTCTTCTTATTGAACAGTGAAAGTAAATAATGTTACATGTATTTTGCTTTAAGTATTTAGTTATTGGATGTTTTTTTTATTGGGGTTAGTGCCACAGAGCCACAGTTAGCTCCTTTCTTCAGAGGCTCTGATGAAGCCTGTGCTGATCACAGTGCTGCTGTTGCTGCTCTCACACTTAGGACACATTTTGTTCTAACAGTGGCTGGGGTGGACCGAAAGTCATTCTTATTTTTTTCTTTGATGAATGGGGGATTTACTTCGTTCTTTGGCCTTTTCATATTGATATTGTTTAAATACAAACAATATTGACTTTTGTAATTTTTGGGGGGTGGGGAGGTAATTCTAGACTTTTACCCCCAAACTCCCGAGGATTTCCGCTCATGAGTGATAACTGCATCCATGGTGTCACAGCTGTAATCAGGGATGTGACTGTGTGAGACTGTGCCAAAAGTGAGAGCAGGATCACATGTAGTTTTAACTATTTTGTTAATTTGTGAAAAACACTGCATCTCTTTAAATCCCCCGGTCCCCACTCTCACAACCGGAGGATCTGAATCTCAGCAGTGCCTAAAGCATGCTTTATTGCTCTGCAGAGCACAGTGAAGAACTTTGGGTGTGTTAGGGGAATTGAGGGACACCAGAGAGACGGTTCGCCCAAACCGGCTAGAAACGCCTCTGGCTCCACATACATAGAGATGAGAAGGAGAACAACAGGCAAGCACTGCACATCTTGGGGCGAAGTGTTTGCATTCCAAACTAATTATACATTCCAATTTTACTGTGTGTACAAATCCAGTGTTGTAAATTTGAACACTATACGTCATTGTTGGATATCACATCATCCTCTACTGTCTTTGATGTACGGATTTTTTACTATATTAAACACTGGGCAAAAGGCAAATAACATTGGCCTCAAAATCACCAATGACTACAGTTACCTGTTTGAGAAACATGAGTGTATTTCAGTTTATACCGAATTAAGCAATTGCTCTATGACTATATCTGTCATTAGTCAGTATATTCTAGACCAAATGCTGTGGAAAAATTCCACTTTACAATTGCAATGGAAATATTCAGCTGCTTCATTTTAATAAGGAAAGAGACAGTACATTTCAATCTGGAGAGACTCACACAGAGAAGAAAATAGCAGTTAAAGAATTTAATGGTACAAGATCTTTGGCACTTGGACCCGGCAGAAGACTGTGTGCCGAGGATCACCGCGAGCCAGAGATCGGCTCGGGTGAGCCAGAAATCGGCTCGGGCGAGCTCGGGATAGTCTTCCCGGGGGACCGAAAACTGGTGGTGGAGTGGAGCCCGGAGATGGAGGAGCGCTCCTGGAGGAATTCCATCAGGATGAAGGTGGAGATGGGGAGGAGGTGGGTCAAAGCGCGGCTGACGAGCAGGCAGACCCAAGGTAGCTTGAACTCTTGAAGACGTCCTTGAACGATCTATGGCTGCGGTGGGGTCGTGGTGATTAGATGATGTGGAGAGTCTCCCAGCTTGAATTTTCGCCTAGGCTCCATTTGACAAAGCGTTAGTGCTGGTTTGTGATTGTTAGTATCATATTATCATATATCATATAACCTCATCACAATGGTCAGAGTCCAGCCTCGAAGCTTCTTATGTATCAAGTAAAAGCACTGATTCAGTTAGAAAAGGTAGTTTTTATTGTGGAAATTTCAGGTATTGTTTATGATGTTTGTGCCCATTACAATTAAATTGGAGGTAGTGACCTGTGGTCTAGGTGGGCTGCTGGACGTGTTCTAGTTGCAAGTGCCTTAGGAATAGAAGCCCAACCCCAGCAGGATCACAAGTACCCAAGATCCAGAAATTAACATCTTGTTCAGCTCTATGGGTGTCCAGGAATGTGTGAGCTACCACTTCATATTCTCTGCCATAATCTGTCCTGTAAGGAAAACAAATCATGAAACATTTGGTTAGAGCAAAAATGTCTCAACTTCCAAACACAAACTTTTGGACTCACAGTATGACCCCTTATTTAAATTACATGCTGTATTTGCCTATCGTTTGTGCCAGTGAGTTTTTTCTTACTTTGTATGATTTAAAGCTGCAGTATGTAACTTTAATAAGAAACATGTTTTATACATGTTTGCTAAAACTATCATTGTCGTGACAGTTTGTTATGAGCGAGAAAATCTATGAAAAGATCAATCTCCTCCACCTTTTCCCTGAGCTACAATTGTCATCTGAAGAAGTGCATTGCTCCCAAGGAAAAGCAACCAGTCAGAGACAGTAGGACATTTTAGTGCTGTCAGTCAACCTGGTGAATGAGCTCCTAAATATGGTAACGGGGAAGAGACAACTCACTATTACAGGAAAATCGTTCATCCGCTGTCATTTGTGGCCATGCTAACTAGATTTTCTCATTCATGACTTTTCTTACGATGAGAAGCTGCTGCGTAACAGACAGTACGGAGGGAGTAATGGAGATGAGCAGTGTGCACATGGGCATGATTGACAGCGCTTAGACTGTTGCTCATAGTTAGTATTGGGAGCACTGGATGAAGGGAGAGGATCTTATTTTTTTTCATAGATCATCTGTCTCATTCTATACAGTCATAACATAGTGGCAGTTTAAACAAATATGTAAAAAAAAAAAAAAAACATTTTTTATATAAGTTATATACTGCAGCTTTGATGAATGTGCAGTGTTCTTTTAAGTGTCTTTATACCACAGTTTATTCAATACTAATAAAACTAATTACCAAGGTGGAGATAGAAAAAAAAAAGTACAATAGCATTACATAATATTTTAAGTTTTTTTTTTTTTTTTTTTACATAGCTTGTGTCTTTTGTTGCAGTAGCATAACTCCACACAGCAAATTTGAGGTACAAGTCAACTTTTAATTTGATTATTTGTTTAGGGAGGGAAACAGTTTCATCAAAAGAAATAGTTGCTTGCAAATACAACTGAAGCATTCTTTAAAGTTTTCACTACACTTTCAAATCCGTCAGAATTTCTAGGAAATTCAAATGGATATTCTGACGTTCTGTTTTCCTGCGGTATAAATAGGACTGCTCATCACACTTGATAAGGACCAATCTTCATCTTTCCACCACACACAGAAGAAAATTGTAAAGGAAGTTTAAAAAACAGATAGAAAAAAAGAAGAACAAACAACAAAACTAATTATGTCATTACACTGGACTAATGCACCGTTGTAACTTTGAATACCATTGTAAAATAAGTCAAATATGAAATAATTTTACTAAACAGTGTTTGAACTGAATACTTGACCCATGTTAGTTTTGCTTTAATTACTGTATCAGTGAAGTAGCACTGAGCGTTTGCCAGTTCTGAAGTGCTAAGGAAACCTATATTGCTTTCATAAAATATGACTCTCACATTGATCAAATCTCCATTACAACCATTAGACTTTACTTGCATATCCAGCAGTTGTTGTGTGATGCCAGATAGCGAACTTTACTTTCCTAATTCCTACTATCATAAATGTGAACACATGGCATTTGGACAAATTCTTCTGGAACTTTGGCTAGAAAAATGTGCTTCCATCAATTTCCTGCTGAAACCTGATGTTTGTTAAAACCCAGAAACTGAATGTGCACCAAAAGTACTGGTGTACAGATGTGTAGACACTACATTAGTTTAAGCACATTTCCTTTGTAAATCTCAATCAAATTCCACATTTGGACACACCTTACTTTACATATGCAAGGAGGTGAAAATAAGTCATGTTATTGGTTTGGGTCCATTAGGAAATCATCTTCAGCTTCCCTGTATTCTTTTCAAGGCAATGATATATACTAATCCAATGTCAAATGATCCGATGTCAAATCAAATATATCTGAATTCACCCTGTGGGTATTGCACAGTTCTGCCCTAGGCCATGTTCTAGATATCAAGTTTACCAAAATGTCTTTCATATTTTCAACAGTATCCCTGAATGCTTTGCAGGTGTCGCCAAAGGGACCAGTATCTGTAGATTTTTTTTGTGTGTGTGTGTGAGACGATGCTGCTGTAGTAAAAGCTGGATTTTCACCAGCACTGTAAAAACACCACCTGTAAAATATCAATATCCCATTCAGCTGAAGTGTATAATAAAAGTGAAAAAAATAAAAATAAAAACAAATACAAAAATAGAATACCAGAGAAGCTTTTCACTCAGAACAGCAAGGCCTTCATTTGTCATGCAGTGGACGACCAGGACCTTCTCGTTAGCCTGCAAAAACAAGTAAAGGGTAGTTTTTGTTTACATAACATTTCACATGCTGTCTTCAGTAGTGCACGTATCTAACTGTTAATAACTTACAGGAACCGGCAGACCCTCAGATTCAAATCTTTCCTGGGGGTCAAAGTGCGATATTTTCCACCATGACAAAACACTTAAGGTGTCATCCAGATAAACGTCTTGGAGGCCAGACTTCTTTGCACGCTTTAAATTAAACACAATTACAATAGGTGATAGATGCACATGTTTTCGTCTCAGTGATTTTCACTTAATATTTGTGATAAATGTGGATGTACCTTTAGGAAACGCTGTTTATCACTGGTCAAGTAAAACTGTGCCAAAACATTGACAGAAAAAAAGCAGTAATCAAATGACAGATAAAAGATAGTGTTCAAGAAGAAGTATTGACTTTTTTTTTTCACTGTTTTATTTCTGGAATTTTTTTTGTGTTAAGGAATTTTGCAAAGCACATTTTAATCTGTGATAAGAAGACTGTTGTAAATATTTTTTAGTTTTAGGTTAAAAATTCTCAACAGAAGCTCCAGAAAGCTGATAAAGCCCACTTAGAAGGTAAGCTAACTTACTCTATAAAGAGCTTGTTCTGTTCTGCACTACAAGGATTTGTAAGGCAGAGTAAACTCTTGTCTTTGTGTCTGACTGGTTGCTAAGAGATTATTCAAGGCTACCCTGCAGGTGGTGTACAACTAACTAAATCATGAATGAGTTCAAGTGCAACAACAACCATTTCCAGGTGAAACGAAGGTCAATAGAAACTTTACCTGACTTCAGGTGTTAATTATTAAAAGAAACTTTTGTCACAAGGCACTTTGTTCTTGAATAAATTTGCTCACAAAATATGTATATTTCCAAGAACCTGAAGATAATTACTTTTCTACTTTCCTACAACACACCAAAATTAATTAATTTTGGTGTGTTGTATTAAGGACCACTCTCCTGAGATTTTTACATTATATTAAATATATTACAGGACAGTGTAGAAGAAAATGAAACAAAGCTGCTTTTGTTTTAACTTACTGGAGATGAAAGTATATCACTGACTTAAGTCATGCGTGATGTACATCAAACTGCACCCTGTTATAATCTTTGTTTTCTGTGTTTAACACAGAACAAGAAATGAAAATTTTAAATTTAACTTATGTGGAAAGATTATTTCCTGAACCAATAATAACTCACTAAACCTCTGTGTTCAGCTCCTTCTTAACAAAATGTATGAGGCCTGTAGGACTGCATATTTGACCAGGTCAAAATTATTCACCAAAATCAAATAAAAATTGTACATTATCCTGTTAAATGTCCTGAAAAAGGCAGAATAAAAGTCAAAATAAGAGATATGAAAACTAGCACAATTCCCTTTTGAAGCTGTAATATTGTGTGAGCTCAGTTTAGATTGATTTTCTTGGTTAGTAATCTGCTCCAAACTCTAATGATCACAAACCAGTCCAAAAACTATGACTTTGGGAGTTTTTCTTTACTGCCACATGTTTACAATATTGTTTGTCATGTTTGTTTTAAGTCTTTTTTGCATGTATTCCTTTTTGCAAACCTTTTAATGGTAATTTTTAAAAATAAACATCGAGAATTAAATTTAAATGAAGAATTACTCATCGATTTTCACAACTGGATACAATCAGCTGAGCTGCTTTAGAAACTTAGTTTTTTTTTTTTTTTTTTACCAACTCCCATGATAGAGCTAATTTTACTAAATTTATAGCAAGTTTGGATTTGCAATATGTGCAGTTGAAGTTATATCTTTTTTTATGAATAGACCACACTGACTATGTATTCTCTATATGAATTGCCTTACAAATGCCTTAAGAAAATATGTGCAATATGGAAATAAAATGGATTGAACTTAAGGATTTACAGAGCAACATATTTCAGTACAGCTTTAGTTTAGGTTTTGTAATGTTTTAACATTACATTCTTAAAACTTGATGACATCTATTGAATTCCATCAAAGCATTATAACTCTCCAATCAGTTCAGATACACCTAGATTTTGTGAGAAGATGAAAAAACCAGCTAACGCTAAAACAAATAAAGCTTCAGGAAAAGGTTTTACTTACTCCTTTGGCAAAGCCACTTGTTGTTCTGAGAGCAAAACTCTGGTCAAAATGTAGAGTTGATCCTTCAGGACTGCCATCAACACTGCACCACACAGACAATGTCAGCTCAGTGCTCACTCTTCAGTTTCTGTTAAAGTAATTTTCTGGGTGCTTACCTGGTGATAATAAAAGCAGTGCGAATGCAGGATTGAATTCCTTTTCCTGCGCTGACCCCACATGGTAACTTAATGCTCGGCGGGGATGACTTTATCAGATTGTCGACATTGGCGTTGATGCTGAGAGCACTGTGGTCCCTGTCTTTTCCTCCCACATTCACCAACATCACAACATCTCCAAAACGTATCTGTCCGTTGATTGTCGCAGAGAGAGTCACCTGCACATGTAGACAGACACTCTCATCACCACTGATGTTGTGCATCAGTGGTTAGAGCTTTTCAATCAGCTTAGATTCATGTTACCGGCTCCAAAATGTTTTGTTTGAGAAAGTCCACTTTCTGAGAGAGAAGCTCTCCCCGCTCTCTCTTGTGAAGATATTCTTTTATTGTATCCTGGAAAAACAACAGCAAATGAAATTTTTCTCTGCAAGCTGTTATTTTTGTGAGTTTTTTGTTTTTCATCATCACAATGTCTCAAAATAAGTAGAGATAAGTATTTGTTGCGAGAAACATGTGCCAGTCTTCTGTCAGACTGGGAAGTGCACAAAGAGAGATAGAGAACTATTTTTACCTCTGGTCAGCCCAGCATTTCACTGAAACTTCAAACCCTGAAGTGGTTCTCTGGTCAACGTTTGTTTAAAACTTAAAGCGCTCTTTTGCTTACATATGTAAAAACTCCATTATGTTTTTTATGGTGTAAAGCGCTTTCAACTGCTTTGCTAAAATGTGTTTTACAAACAAACTTGATTTGACTTGACATATTATATTTCTAATTCCACAGATGACTTAAAAGTACTGTTAAAATGTAATGGTAAAAAGTTGTATGTGACTTGACTTTCAGATAGATGGTTAAATATTAAGCGACATAACACAGAATTTCAAAGCTTTCCTGCTCTCCCATGTTCTTCTCTTTTTTGAACACCAGCTGAACATTTTTGGTCATTATCAGATAATTATGTTAACTAATTTCAGCTAAATAGTTTCTGATAACAATTTAATAATAATGTGAATACTCGTTATATTGGAACATTTCATTTAATTATTTTTTAAAGTTATTGTTTGCTTTGTTTTGTATTCTGAAATAGCAAGTTTTTACGTAATTCTCCTTTAGATACCTTCTGCAAAGATCCAGCAGATGTTAAGCGCAAAATTATTTTATTTTTTCTTCTTTTGTCTTCATCAACTTCTTATCATTGTTAATATTTTATTTGAAAATTTTATGCCGAAAATTATTCCATCCTTTTTTTCAATGGAAAAACCTTTCTTTGCATTGCAGCAATCAAGCCCTTTTTATTACGAGAGTGTTTTGCATGTTTCCAATGTTGTTTCCATAATTTATCTTCCATGAAAAGCTCCAAGTCATTAAAGTTGGAAGGCCTCTATGCCATTTCCACAGAAATTCTTTTAGCTTCAAGTCAGGACTGTTAACATCCTTTCCAGTCAGAAGAAACTTGTTGGTGAAATTTAAAGAAAATACTTTATACCTATATCTACCATGAGCATGAAAAATTTTAAACTTCATCATAATAAATGACTAAGAACTTTAGGACCTTGACATGTATTTACCTTCTGCTTCCTGTTTTAACCTTAGGTCAATAAATTGATAAAAATAGGTAAATTATCTTATATAGCCACTGAAGGCTATATACGACAAAAATAAAAGCAATTTGATGCACTGGATTTTATTTTGGGGTGTAAAATTAAAGTAGAGTGAACGCAAATGTACACTTCATATTTGTATCAGTAAGACATTTTCACTCTTGGTAAATTACTGAGTTTAAAAGAAGAAGAAGAAGCAGTATTTGGGAGACACTTTGATCATGCACAAATTAAGCTATGAGGTTAACGTTAATGAAAATGCTAAATGAAATAAATTCTACCCTTTTCCCTTACTGATTTAGCTAAACTATGACAATGTGACGGCTAGCTCAGATAATATGTCTTCATTTTCTTTTCTACAAACCTCCTTTAGGACCAGGTCTTCAAGCCAGTTTCCGGTTTTCACCTTAGGCTGATACATTCGCCGATAAGTCATTTTGACGATAGCTACGAAACGTTAGCAAACACACAAACACACCAGCCAGTATGCTAACAGATTTCGATAACCATAGTTTTAGGCTACAAGCGGTTTCTATAGAGACGGTTTCCCTAGATACGAGCTTTAACCACGTCTCACCAGCTGTCGCTAGGGGGCGTGCTGGTATTACACAGGACATCAATCTTTCATGGCCTGCCTTCCAAACAATTAACAAGACAAAAATAAATACTGATTTTCAGCGTTCTGAAAACACAAACACGGTCATAAAATGTAATAAATACATAAAGTTTGATCAACTGCTGCATGAACAGGTTCATATAACTTCAAGTCTCGAAATCAGTCTTGTATTTTTTTATGATCACGCCAATTTGTACCCTCATAAAATACAAGTAAACTCATGAACGAGATAATTAGGGGTAAAAGAAAATCACACTATTTAGGTTCCTTCACAGTTCAGTAGAAAGTGTCCATCTGTCATGGTTGATGCTCCTCTTGTCTCTGTGTAAGTCAGTGACCGTTAGCTCGATCTCTGGCGCCATTCATGGAACCATTAATATGATTCATTTTGTGTCTTATATTCTTTTGCGAATCACTGTCGTCCTCCTCTTCATCGCTCCGAACATCGCCGTCCAGTTGCTGGGTGAAAACATGCCACAGAGAAGATTTAGAACCTAGAGGCAGACATTTAGCCAAGAAACACTGCACATACACACAAACCATTTTGAACATACCTTGTTGAAGACAAACTTGTAAGCCATTCTTGTTATTAGAAAAGCCCAATAGACATGTAGAATTTGTAGAACCAGTAACATGACGTTGAAGAAATAGTAGCCAAAGAAGGGGTCAAACCTCTCCATTGGGTACACCCATGTACAGTGGATGAGCCTGTAGATGTGTGTACTTGTTATTCTCCCTTAGCTGTCAGCTGTAATGTGCCACACGAACACTTTTTTTTTTTTTTTAATTTACTCACCAAAAAGGAAAAATAACAAGTCTTGTCACCATGAAGACACTTGTAAATATCACAAACATAACATTAGCAGTCTGGTCCCATTTTGCGTAGTTAAACAACTTTCCTCCCTGTAAAAGAAGCAAAGACAGGGATAAGAGCCTTGTTTTTCTTGGAAAAAAGCAGAGAATCAACAGAATAACAAGTATACTTTTACTTCAGGAGAAATAACAAAGCAGACAGGGAGTAAAGGGAGGAGAATAGATATGCATCCCAAACCTTTCAGATTTTTATTCATAAAAAATGTCTTTTTCTATCCACTTCCCTAATACACATGGCTAATAGTTGGTATATTGGTAATATACTTGATATTCATAACTGTTTGTTAGTTTATAAGTAATAAACCAACATAATGTCATGCTGTCTTGCAGATAAATATTTTTATCCATCCATCTAAAATTGTGTGCAGTGCCAACTTTTGTTTCTAAGACATTTTAGGCAATTGCATTATAAGCATATGTGTTGTAGCTTTCTGCTTTTTAAATTATTCGCAGATTTAGATAAATAATAAAAAAATAGAAACAAGTTTCACTGTAAATTGTAAAAAAAAAGTCAGTTATGTAAATAAACAGGCATTATTGAGCCTGCAGACATTTGTTATGGAAAAAATATGCAAATTATAGTGCATAAGAGAATGCATCTAATTTTTATACCCACTCTGGTCCTCCTATTCACTTAGTCATGGCTCTCTTTGTTGTTTCTTTGTCAAACACATAAATATCTTCTCATTGGACTTTTGTTTCCCTGAATATCAGACGTAGACAATGAATAACCACTGCTTTATCAACAAACAGTCTTTCTTATAGACACAACTATAATTCAGAATCATTGCAACTTGAACATTACAAGACACTGACCTCAAGCAGTATGTCAGAAGAATCGTGAATAGCCATCACAAGAGTTCCAATACGGATGTAGTTAGAAATCCAGGAGAAACTCAGAAGTGTCACTGTGGCAACATGGTGAATCACCTGCTCTTTAAAGTCCTGCCAGCATGCAAACCACAGGTCAACGTTACTGCATTTTGTACAACTCTAACAATAATTTTATTGAGTCAGTAGTGGTGTGTGCTACTCTTTTTTTCTATAAGTCATGCATTCCTTCAAAATGATCAGTTTATGAATGTAATAGGAAATGTGATTTAATTTCAATATAAAATCCAATAATAGTAAACCTTTGAAGTTAGATTCAAACAAATAAAGATTTGTTAATTTTGTACTTCAGCACACTTGTATACTCACTTTCCTTTTCACATCAAACGTTAGGCTGAGGAGCAGAGAAAGGTAGAAGCCCATTTCCAAGGTATAATACCAGTACTGTGATGGGAGCATGGACTGAAGGAATATTTAACAAACATAAAACATTTTTATGAATCACACTGTTTACACTCTTGTGCAGCCCATGCTGATACAAAAAAGGGAATAGAGTTACCTGTTTAGGAAATTCTGCCCAAACCTCTTTTAGATCATAAAACCAAGGTTTCTAAAGTCAACAACAGGACACAGAAGAAAGTAAGAAAGAGCTGAACCAAAAGCAAAAAAATATTGCTTATTTGCTTGGCAACTTGTGCTCTTTGGATTTTATATGTTTTACCCAAGAAGCTTCCAGCATATGACAAATAAATTCACATTAAAGGTGGAAAATAACAATAAAACATTTCTGAGAACTTACATCGTAAAGGGCTAAAAGTCCTCCAAGGAATGCACAAAGATAAAAGCCGCATCTCCAACTGGCCGAACATAGGAGCAGTAAAGTTAAATGTTTACATAGAGACACTTATTGTCCTACTAGTGCAAAAATCTTTGTGTCCACATATACCCACCTGGCTTCACAGAACCTCTTCCGAAGCCCAGGTCGATCTTGATTCCTCCTCCTCCTGAACCACACTTCTACTCTCCTTTCTGGCCAGCCTATCTTCTTACACAGGGACCGAACATCAGCCTGAGACACAAAGCAAACAGTTCAGATGTTCAGGGCACAATCAACAGCAGTTGTTTTGTTTTGGCTACATACAGAGTTACAAAAGACAAACAACAATGCAGACATAGACACTTCACTCCAAAGGTCAGTTTCCAGCCAAATCCTGGAGTGTGAAAGGAAGTCGCAATCACAAGAGAGAACTCCAGCATGGTGGAGATAATATGACAAGCAAAATCACTGCCAAAAGGTCACTGTCTGGGACTTGAACCTAGAATAGTCTTACTGCTCAGCCAAACAACTCATGAATTGTCTTTGATCAATGACATGTTGTATTTGCATATAATCATATGAAGTTTATCTTTTTCATGATCTCAGACCTTAAAATATGTCAAAAGGCAAAAATATTTAAGGGATAAATGATTCAATACAACATTGGAGGTTTATTTTAAAACACCTCATTGAGATTTTTAATCTCAATATTTCTTCGTTGCTGTCTTCGAGCAGCAACATTGTAAATTTATTTTCTCTTTATTTTCTTCCACAATAAGTTATTTTATGTATTGAAAAACATCTACAAAAACAACAAAGCACAACACATTTCTACCTGTGATTTAAGTGTGTAAGAGATAAACTGTCTCTTAACTTACCTGTGAAGGATTCCGGGTTTGGCTGTAGAAGTACTTCTCTAGGGTTGAGTTTTGCTCAGCTGTGAGACGTACCTTGTCTCTGATCCCTAGAGCATTAGCTAGTGGTGTGGCCAAGAATCTGAAACAGTACACATAGCTCTGTGAACCTTCCTTATAGCACAACAGCAACAGCTCTTTAGAATCTCTTAGATTGTGCAACATAATCCCAGTATATTGAAATTAGACGACGGAGCTCTCAGTCACAATTACTCTTAAGCTGTGTAGTCTTGCCTTTCAAAGAAGTATCTGACAACTAGTAGGCAGAGAGCACAAGGCACAGCTGCATAAAGTTGAGAGGCTTTGGCATAAGTACGATCTTCTTTGTCTTCGAGATCTGCCCAGGAGACTTTCTCTGGAAGCCACAGGCGTTCCCACCATAGCCAGTCTTTGATTGTCTGCAACATGATGCTAAAAATTTGGAGGGGAAAAAAAAAACAAAGCAAGCACAATTTAAACAATACTTATTGTGGTCTTCTTTTCACATTTTTTCTAGAATAACATAAAGAAAGCATTTTTAGGGAGAAGACTATATTGGATTCATAATTCTTTTGTTATAATGATTTTTTTTTTATTTTTAACATATTTAGAAAAATCTGACCTGAGGATTTAATTAATCAGAAAATAAGATTCAATTTTTTGTTATTGCTATATCGCATATTTTGGTCCAAATAGATTTATGACTGAAAAAGGTAATTTCTTCTTTTTTTAAATCCCAAATCAGGAAGGTTTATCTCAAATCCATACAAAGTGTTGCATGTATATTTGTTCAGTGTCATTCATGTGTAAGCCCATTCAAAGTACTTTGCATCAATATAAGGGAAAATTGGAGAAGAGAATTACATTAAAGATAAGAATGACATTAAGAGAATAATCGTAACGATTCAACCCAAAGGAAAGAAACTGTGAAAGGAAATTTCATACAGAACAAATAGCTATAAAATAGTGGAAATTAACTAATGAAATAATCTTTGAATTTCATGAGAAAGATGAAGTAAACATGTTTTCAGTCTCAATGTAAAAGAGCCAACTATTTCTGAATATCTCATGTTTTCAGGAAGTTGGTTCCAGGGCTGAGAAGAATGCAAACAATATATTGCTCTCCTTTGTTTGGATATGGTCAGAGGTGTGAGAGTTCACATATCTGATGACCTGTAAAGTTCAGATGATTCATAACCTAACCTTCCGTGCTTTATAGATTATTGACAAGTTTTTAAATTATATTCTTTAACAAACAGGGAGTCCTTCCAGTCAGTGCAGGACTTATGTGAGATAATCAGTTTCTCTCTTTATTTTGGTCAGGACAAGTCGTTGAGGTCAGACAGTTATTGTTTACTCATGATTCCACAAAGAAAGTACATATGTTGGGGTGACTGAGCTTTTTCTGTGGCCGCGCTTTGACTCCGGAATCAACTCCTAATAGATCTTTGAACTACAACTGAACTTTGCCCTTCTTAAATTAAAGCTCAAGACACTTTATTTTTAAACAAGGAAGGCTTTTAATGCTGAAAAATGTGGTGGCACATTTGTTTTTGTCTATTATGTTTGCTTCGTTTGGTTTGATCTACCTTCTTTTTAGCCTGTTTTATAATGTTTTCATTTATGTATTGATTTTGGCCACCAGTATTGAAGATATATAAATTATTGCTTGATTGACTGACTGAGAGATTGAAGCTTGCACCTGCTCTGTGTCCAGTTTTGACAACAAACCCTTTATCCTGCCAATGATTTTTGAAAGTGGCAGGTGAATTTTGCAGTAGACTTGATATAGATTTTAAAAACTAGGACTAAATCCATAACTTGTTGAGAATGGCAGAATGTAGAATTCTAACCTTGCATCTTTGAAATCAAAAACAATACCGTAATGGCCTGTGGTCATGTGGTGACAAAAAATCTAAAGCTGTATATTATTAGCACACACCTGGAAAAAAAATATTGCATGACTTGGTAATCTGAGCTGGGGGAGCAAATAAACGTTAAATAAATCTAGTCCAAGAGCTGAGCCTTGAGGAACCCCACATGTGATTTTTGTTTGTTCAGTTTTATAAACACCAAACGTGACAACACAGTGTGACTGGCAAAAATAAATAAATAAATAAATAAATAAATAAATAAATAAATAAATAAATAAATAAATAAA
>VMRN01000030.1:3480064-3504188 GCA_010277015.1 Poeciliopsis turrubarensis
AAATAAATAAATAAATAAATAAATAAATAAATAAATAAATAAATAAACCACTCCCACACAGTAGCAGTCAATCCCACTCAATTTTCCAGTCAGTAATCCAGTTTGCTATGATCAGCTGTGCCAAATGTATTACTGAGGTCCAACAATAGTGTTTATATGTGTCACCATGATCACTGGCAAGTTAAAACTAGATATCAGCCTGTAATTATCTATTTTTGAGGCATACAGTGATCTAGAATAAGTTACCAAATCTATGCGGTAAGAACCTGAAGTTATAAAGGAAGCCAGCATTCTGGAGACAGAGAACCCCAGCAGATATCAAAGGGCAATATGATAAAGAAAGGTGAGGAACTCTGCCCATAACAAGAGTACAGAAAAAATATCACAAGCTAATTAAACAAACAAACAAACAAACAAACAAACTGGCCTTCACATCTGAATTCAGGGCTTCAAAACAAACCAGATGGTCAATGCTTATTTTTAATTAATTGTATTTACAATTAACTGTCCCTGAAGCTCAGCAGTAGTTAATAAGTCAGCATGGGAAAAGGCAAACCTACCTGCAGGCGGTGTTGTCTTGACAAGTTTCAACAGTGAGGAGAGAAGCTGAAGCAGATACAGAGAGGGTTACCAGGTCTGATGAAAGTCAAGAAAAACACTACGCAACTCAAATTGCTCTTTACATAATCATTTCTCTCACAGTAAATCTTTTAATTTATGCTCTTATGTCTTTGACGTTATTGTTCTCTTCACTGACTTGAAAATATATATCAGCAGAGACAAATGAGCAGCATAACAAATATTAAACTCAAGATTCACACACTTACCTTTACGCTGTGCCCAGAGCAGGTAATGCTGGGTGTTGTCTGGGAATCTGTCTGAGTGAGGTCAGTCTATTACTCATCACCCTCATATACTGCGCTTAATAACATGAGATAACAGTACTGATAGATCGGAAAGCATTCAGGCTATTAAAAGGTCTCTTCAAGGAAAGGTAGGAAGTTAAAGTAAAAAAAATATTTGCTTGAAAATCAGTAATCGTCCTAATCTGCACAACGTGCATAACTGTGCGTGGGCTGTCTCCAGTGAGCATGTCAAATAGATTAGTAGATCTGTGTTTGGTTGCTCACCTGATGAAAAAGTCCTGGGTCCTTCCCTCCCACTTTGCCTGCTCTCTTGATCACACCCTCGTTGTTACTACAAGTCGTTTGAGATGAGAAACGGTTAACAGCTTAGTGCTCTTTGAACATTTTGGCAATAATTTTTTTTAGTTTGCAAAGACTAAACCGCAAACAAGTCATCTAAAGGGCAGGATCAGGATCGTTTGCGTACCCTCACCTGCAAGAATTCCCTTGGAATGCCAACAGCCCCCACAAAGGCCCCATTCACTGGAGGGGCAGCAAGGGAGGAGGAGCCAAGCGAGAAAGAGGAACTCTCTCACACAAGAACAAAGAGTGAAACATCATGCTGCAAAGATAGCTACCTGAGTTAATAATAAACATTTAAATGGAGATTGAGCTACCCTGGGTGCGGCACACAGTCTCCAATTTCCTTAGTCGTTCTCAAGGCGAAGGTTATTATCAGGAACTGGTTTATGGCTTTATTTTGCGAGGTATTAGTTGTCTTGAACATACAGCTAGAGGGATATAAAAGTACAGCAAGAGATTTCTGGGTCTTTGTTTTTTTTTAATCTGAGACACATTTTGTTGTGTTACACCTGTGCCAGAGGAAGGCAACACAGACAACAAATTTAAGGCTACCACACATCTATCGCTACAAGAGGCTGAAAAAACTGCAGTTCATTTCATTTAAACATACACACTTTTATCTTACAGTGTGATGTATTTCAAGTAATTATTTCCATTAAAGTTGTTGATTATTGTTTCAGAGTTTATGAAAATCTTAAAGTCAGTTGTTCAGAAATTAGGCTGTATTGCAGAAAACCAAATTTGAAGGATTTCTAAAGTCAAAATGTTATTGTACAGAAAAGTTAAAGTGTATGCAATAATGGGAAAATCTGGATTGTCAGTCTTAGATATTCTCCACCAAGAGAGTAAGCAGCAAAAATCCATTCAAGAATCACCATTTTACATAGAGAACTGCATTGAATTATTGCTGAAAAGTTCAGCAGAAGGGAAGAGTAATACGAAAAGTGCAAACGTATGAGTGTAGCTCTGATGTAAAATGCTTGAAGTGGTCAGTATGGCAAGACAAGTATTGATTGAGTATTTAGTCCATTTATGATCTTTAGTAATTAAAAGATAAGAATAATCTTGCATCACTGGAGTAGGAGAAACAGTATGGTAGACAAAGGTGACACAAGTCATCTTCTAAGGTTAAAGTACATTTTTAATTTAATTTAGAAATCAAAATTCAAGTATTAAGATAGAGTTAAAAAGACAAATAATCTGAGTTGCTTGAAAATAATTGTGGCATTTTAACACCAGTGAGGTCCTTGGGCAACAAAATTGTCCATATAATGTTGGTTTGTTGTTTTAATGAGTTTATTTACCAGGAAATCTCAAAGCACTTCATGCTTTGTGGAGAGTTTACTTGAAAGCACGACTTGTCACCTGCCCACATGGCCAAAAGTATTAATTCCTTCTGTATCACCATATTTCCTATGAGCTAACCTAGCCCCACAGTATGGTTTCCTTGGAAAAACTGGATTTTTGTCAAGAAGAAAGTGTGAGATTCAACAATGTCGATGATCTGAAGGTTGCCACTAAAGCAGTCTGGGTTTCCTTGAGACCTCAGAGCCGCGGGCTCTGTGCTACACTGCACGGAGGCTCTACCTTACTAGTAGTGCACATACTTTACAGTACATAAACATTCATGTAAGTATTGAAAATCCTTTTTTTTTCATCTTTAATATTGTGATTTTCTGTGAAACTGAAAACCAGTTTTACAGAAAATCACATCATCAGGGGAAATCATTATTTCCGGGAAAATGAATTAGGGTTTCGTTGTAACAAAAAAGTTTCTTAAATCAATCACCCTGAGTAATGACTTTATGTGATATGAGTGGTAATTTTTGAATCAAAACTTTAAAATAAATATCATGACATCTAATTTAACATCAAATTTAATAACTGATGCATTTATCAGTTGTATTTAATAAACAACTGATAAATGTATGTTACTTTTAAACTGTTTTTTTAAGAGTTATACTGGTGTTTCAAACAAAACTGCCTCTTTTGTGCAGAACAACACTTTAGTGCAAAACAGAATAAGCAATGTCAAAGACAGGACAAAATGAAGAACAAACATCAAAAATATGTAGTTGTTTTATTAGAATTTCACATCTTTTATATATCAAAATCTCTGAAAATAAACAAAAACGCTACAAGCAGAGCTCTTGTTTCTAGGTGTCACCTTCCACTGATCTATACAGTAGCATTGCTGCATGTGTGTAAAACAATCACAATAAAAAATAAATGCAAATAACAACACCACAGCGCCTTATGAGATAAGCATGTGATTAAAATGAAACAACTTTCAAAAATGAAGTATAATAGAAATAGAACAACTTGAGTCTTTATTTTTCATGGCATAAAAAAGAGTTTGAGGAACTTTTCTCTGACCTCTTCAGATCTAAAACACTTTTTGATATAAAAAAATTATATAAATAGTATTACATGTGAAGTTAAACGATATAAAGTATGTCCATTTGACCTGGATGCTCTCTCTTTAGAGCCCAGGTGTATGTAGGTGAGAAGGGCAGCAGGAAGGATGCAGCCTCAGGCACAAGCAGAAGAGGCTGATCTGGTCCGTTCCCTCTGCAGCCTACATCTCCCACTCCTTGGTCTCCCTATACAGGAGTGTTATTGCGCTTCAGTTCACTGGGTGATGGTGGTATGCGGTCTCCAAGCTTCACGCAACTGGAGGAATGACTCAGTCCTGAGGTCGCCTCCTCGGGACAGGGTGCTCTCTGCCGGGGAGGAAGAGTGGAGCCGCGGGTTTTGCCCCTGGAACGTGGCAGCTGAGGTGGAGGGCCTTTCAGCATGAAAAATTCACTTGAGGCTTGGGGCTGTTGGGTCAATGGTGACTGTGGAGATGATAGGGACAGGGGGCTGTGCAAAGGAGAGGATGATTTTGGGGAAATGGAGCCCAAAGGAACCAGTGTAGTGACCAAGGGTTGCTGCTGGAGCTTTGTGAGGCTGGTGGATTGGCTGGGCCGGGGCAGGCTGTAGCAAGTCTCAGCCACTCTGTAGCGGGAAGGAAGGGTGGAGCAGCGGGATTTTACCCTTGTGTCTGGCTCTCTGGGGGGTGGAGCAATTAGAGTCAACATCCGAGTTTCAACATTTGATTTTGTAATGTCTGGCCTGGAACCTCTCAGACTCTGGGATGAGCCTCTTTGGGATGAGGGATGGGACGTAGGTTCACTGTCCTTCTGTTGACTTTGCTTGGATTCTGAATGAGGAAGCTCTTTTTTCTCAACCATGCTTGATGAAGGCTCTTCATCTAGACAAATAGAAAACGAGAAACATATCAGAGCACAACATAAGAAGTGTCAAGTAAATCATAAGCAACAACAGTTTTCTCCTCTTACCTAACAGTCCCAGCTCACTCATGAAAGAGTCTAGATCCACAGTAAAATTTTCCTCCTCAGTTGCCTTTGCTTCATAAACTTGACCTTCATTGCTCTGTCTGCTGTCTTCCTTTTCTCCTTCATCCTCTTCCCTCACTTCTCCACTTTCTTCCTTTTCTTTACCTTCCACCTTATCAATTTTCTCACACTCTTCACCTTTTGGCTCATCATCCAAGTTAGTTTCATCCTCTTCAAATGATTTATATACCTCTGGGTTGGTATCAAACCTGTTAGGTTCATCCAGACTGATCTCTACCCTCACTTCTTCCTCTTTCTCCCCCACTTGGCACAAGTCCTCCTCCTCTGGTGCCTCCTCCACAACAATGTCTATGTTGGCAGGAAAGCAAGGGCTTGAGGATTTTTGGGAGAGAGTTTTGGCACATGCTTCTTGGTCTTGTCCAAGCAAGAACTCCATCAATGCCATGTTCTCTTTTTTTAGCTGTTCCCGCAGTGACCGTGGGACATCTGGGATCATCCAAGCCACCAGCATACTGAGGAACATGGCAAGGTTCTTTAAGGAAAAAAAAAAGAAGAAACCAAGCAGTTTTTCTTTTGTTATTGTCATGCTTGTATGATAAACTCAGGCAAAGTCCACACTTGTATCTAATTCATAATCTGAGAGAGGATAAGAAAAGAGACACTACAGTTCCTCATCTTATCTGATTTTGCTCAGAAGAAATGGCAAAAAAAACTTAGTCTTGAAGTCTGAAAAGCTAATACAGACATATTTCTAAAGACAGGTGAATCTGAAGCAAAAGTTGGTTCTGCAATCTATTCTCTTGGGTGGATGTGCTGAATAGAAAATGCATGTTACAGTTTTCTGATTTTTATTTGTAAAAGAACAAAAACAAAAAACACATCTTTTATTCCTCTTCTCAATTATACACCTGTTTGTGTTGGTTTATGAAGTGAAATTTCACAAAATTTCATTTTGAACAAGCGTAACATTGCATAACATGGAGTTGTTCTCACGCCATAAACACTGCATGAATTCTCTTCATCCCATTCCTAATCTTTTGTTTAATTGGTCACTGAGAGTTAGATAGAATAAAATCCAGGGCCAGGAAAATCTTACGCAAACACCATTAACGTAGAATTGTCAGACAGGAGCCAAGTTTCACCAAATGCACATGCTGGGAATTTGCCAGAAGGCATTGAATTAAGCTTAGATCTAAACCGGCTTAATCCTCAGGTGTGATCTGTTCTAACCGACCAAAGACTGAGCCATTACCCATTTGGCCACAATTCAAATGAGTTTGTCTGGAGAAAAGCAGGAATTTCCCGTCATTGCTTTGAAGAAATCACTCAAATCAAACTCAGTAATAACAGAGCTAGCGGTAGAAAAAAAAAAAGCTTTATGAAAAAAAAATGTCAAAGCTCTAGATTAACCCAGTTAGCTCCTGGGTCTGAACCCATTGGAGCATTTTTGTTGGTACCTCGAAATGACATTCTCTTTCCAACCTGGGTAAGCTGGAATATCCCTGCCAAGAAGAAAAAGAATCTCCCAAAGGAAGCCTGCCAATATAGTAGGATCACTCCCCAGACTTTAGGCTGACCTTGCTGCCAAAGATACTTAAACACTTGATTCCATCAAAATTAAACTAACAGTAAATGTTAGAATAAATAAAAAGGCAAAGAGTAGAATTGTTTTGTGGAGTGTTGTTTAAAGAGATAATTATTAAATAACCTGACTGGCACCTAAGAAAACCCTGTATCAAATAAATGGTAATGAATTCATAAATTCAAAGAAAATGACCTAAGAAGTCTGATATTAAGTATTTCAAACTGAAATAACCATTTAGCAAACATTTTTTTTGATACCTGGAAGAATATTACAAAAGCCAGTCGAGCAGCAAGGACGGACCAGTACTGTTTGGAGAAAGTGTACGCATCTGATGCCCATGGTGGATCTCTGTAGTCCTTGTATCTAATAGAGAAAAATTGAATGAACAAGAATCTTAGCTCACTGCACCTAAATGCAAATATATTCTGGTAATGGTGCTTTGCTCTCAGCATGATCCTGAAATCCTTGCCAAATTTTGCAGCAAAGGAAGTCTTAAGCTTCTGGCTAAGGGATTAAAAGAAAGATCAAGGTAGGTCAAGGTTAGGAGAATCACTCTGACCTGCACATGGAGACACCGGTGATGAGTGTGGTGGTTGGTGCTGTGCCAGGAGGAAAGTTGCTGACATTAAAGTAAGACAGTGAGTGCTCTGTGTAGCCACTCATGGTGCCGTTTCCACTGTACATGTACTGGTAGACCATTCTTGGAACAAACTCTGATGTGAAGGAGATGACGAATGCCTTTAAAGATAAACATGGAGGAAACGTTTGACACACTGCAGTTATGGCTGAAACATAATGATCTGATTTTTTTTTCAAATGAAAAATCTGACACCAATTCAATTTTGGGTTTTGAGAGATGTCATATAACAACCACCTATGAGAGCCCTCAGTTAAGAGCACTGCGCAATGTAAAACCTCCACACAGCCAACAGAGAATCTACCTGAAGTGTCCTTTTTCCCAGCGAAGGAAAAAGCTCCCTAGTTCATGGTGAAGTCTTGTCCAATGTGCTAATTAGAAAATATCTCCACTTTGATCTCCTTGTAAGGTCTTTAATGGTGGAGGACATCAATACTATCCAGATGAAAATAAGTCAGAAAACAATGTCTTTCATCTTTTAGCATATTGTCTATTGCATTCTATGCCAAGTCCAAATTAACAAGTTTGGAGTTGTTTTTTTGTTTTGGCAGTTGGTTTAGAGTGTAAATACATCTGCAAGTTGTCATCCTAAAAATCTATGTAAATAGACATGTAAAATAAACCACTGATGATAGGTTACAGACAGAGAGTCAGAACAGACACATGCAGACTTACATTGGTAATGACAGAGAACTTGCTGATTCCACACAGAATGTTGTACCAAATCCCTGGGAACAGCATGAATATAAAGAAACAGACAGGGAAAGAGAAGAGTGTCCATTCTTATGAGCGTGTATGATCACAATGAGTTTTTGGGTTATGAAAAAGATATGTAAGTTCAGCTTGAAAAAAAAGAAAAATGAAGTGAATACAATGTACTACACATTATTTCTACACATTTACAGAGACTGAAAGAAGATAGGTCCTGATGTAAAATGATTCTGTACCTATATCTTTACACCTGACTGCATCCGGTCGCCGGATCTCTGTGACAAATTTTGCAGCATCCAGCCGAATCTCAATGACGTTGTTGAGCAGAGCAAGTGCAGGTGCCAGTGGGAAGGAAGCCACAAATAGAGAGACAAATCCATACTGGATAACTGCGTGAAGTATTGAGATACAAGCATACATGATTAAAATTACATTGTGCTGCTGAGATTTTGTGAGAATCAGTGTATAAAAGAGATTAAATTTTACTCACTCATCTCCATGTACTCTGGACTAACTCCCTCAAATGGTTCAAGAGCAAAATCTTTGTCAAACTGTTGTTTTGGTCTTATCTCTTCTGCTTCATTTTCCTCGTTCTCTGCCGCTCTTTTCTTTCCCTTTTCTTCTTGTATAGTTCGATACATCTTTTTCATTTTACTAACAAAGTGAGCATAAATAGGACAAAGACCAAATAAAAGTCAAAAAAGAAAATTTTCACAATAGTCCGGATGCTAAGGTGTAAATGAAAACATAATGCTAATTATTTCAAGTTTTATTCTTGTTAAAACATATGGATTTAACAAGAATAATTGTAAATAGGCTGTGTGACCCAAAGTTTTGATAATAGAGGCCCTAATTGTTGATTACCTAATTTTAGTGGAAGATGAACTCTTTTGTTTTTTCACAACTACAACAGATCTTGGGGGTTCTGAAATGTCTACAGGAAGTTATAGGAAAACAAGGTGAACTGAGACAAGCTTAACAACCCACTCAGAAATATTTAAAATATCTTGAGAACTGTGTTTTAATTTAACCAGAGCTTAGTAAGCTATTATAAAAAATAAATACGGTATGAGAAGACACTGGTGTATACGTACGGGATAAGAATCTCAAAGACATTGTTTTGAATGAGCTGTTTTCCGAGCATAATCATGCTGAGCTGGATGCATAGCTCAATGAGGCAACCTGGAGGAGCACACTGTGGAGAACATACACATACATTCATTAGGATTGTTTAAACCACAGTGTCTAAATAGAATTCATTTTAAACCAGTAAAATAAACTGGTTTATACACCTTTAATTATTTTGTTATAGAAGCAAAGTCTTGGTTGTTAAGCTAGCACTTTACATTGTAGCTCCAAAGAAAACCTTACTGAAAACGTCTGATATTATGTATACCACAGAATCAGATGTGTAGAAAGTCACTGCTTAAGTGTAATTTAATTAAATTTGCATATGTAAGTACATAATTGACACAGCAGATACACAATAGATTAAAACCAATAATAACCTAACTTAAGTTTACAAATTAAATACAATTTTCTTGTAATTTTTAAACTATATTTAAAAGTTATACAATTTTCTAAACAAAAAAATTTATAAAATGAAAACTTTTTAAAATTTATGCTAACCATGTTACGACACTGTTGTGGCTTTTACTGTTACTTTACAACAGAATTCCTGTTTTGTGAGAATGCACCAATATTAAAAATCAGCTATATATTTCCCTACCTCCTCCATTCTATAGTCTCCAAACATGTAAACATAATCACCGGGCCTCCCAGCAAACCTGTATGAAGATAGGACCAGGTTAGTTGAATAGGAATTAAGGTCTAAAGCAGATAATTGTGAGGAAAAAAAGTGAAGCACACCTGCCCTTGAAGAAGGCAACATAGAAAATAGGGGCAAAGGCGTTCATGGATTTCAGAAAGAAAGACTTAAAGATTAACCTTTCTTCAAACTCTTCCTCTGTCTTTGGAAGTTCTGTTGGAAATTGGACAAAGCAATTACCAATATATCAACACTACAATCAACACTAATTGTGCAATAAACTTATAAAATATAACTATTACACTAAATTTCCTAAAATTGTTGATCACCTAATTTTAGTGGCAATCAACCACTAAAATTAATCTGTCAGTAATGTGGGCTAATCTCATAAATATGCTGGCTAATTGCTACACAATTAGTGTTTGATTCATTCTTCTGAACTGTCTCCTTTTAAACAAATGCCTCATAGGAAAACCATTGTGAATTATTAACTATCCTTGATTAGTGGTTACTCTATAACGGCAATAAAAACATTACCAAGCTCAGTCAGCCACACAGCGATTGCACCGTAGACCTCTTCCAATACCAGAACAACCAGCATGTTGAGGATGATGCCTGTGGTGGTGACGGTCATCCTCACACTGGCCTTGGCTTCCGGATCCGGGTTCATGGACCACACACTTAACATGCAGATGCGATAAATTACCACCCCAAACACTGCAGAGAAGGTGACAAAAATCTACCAAAGAAATAAAACAAAATAAAAAGGTTAAATAATACCAAGGGAGAATACAGCTACAGTTATAGAGCATTTGAACTTGTTTATGCTGTGTTCATAAAATTCTTCAAAGTTTCCTTCCAAGAAGCCAGACTTTCTTGTAATCTGTCAAAGACATTTTTTGAGAGAATCAAAAAATAAATGACTCCACTGATTATTATTGGAAAATGGCATTGGTTAATGCAAGATATAAGGAGCATATTTTAGCCAATAAAAGCCAATATTATTTGAAGATCTGTTTAGATACTAAAAATGAAATTACACTAAAGGAAAGAACTTGTATACAGTGTATTTGCTGTTAAAAAATTGGTTTTTACTCTTGATAGAGTTTTTTATCTCAGTAAAATATAGGTAAAAATTTTTTTTAAGATTTTAAGAAAGGACAGTTCCTTGGAAGCTAACAAATATTGGCTGACCTAACCTTGAAAGACCCCATATATGGATGAGTTTGGAGAAATCTAAAATGCTATGCAGACAAACCAATAGAGATTGACAGAACTGAGAAAAACAAAACAACCGAATTCTGTGAACTACCTGCAACGTCATGAAAAATAACCATAATGACCCTCTGTCTGTTAATCCACCTCATCCTTCTGTTAATCAAAAGATTAACTAGAGGATCGACAAAGAGACAGATGGCAAATGGAAAAGTGAGAACATGAATAGAGTCTGAGTGCAGTACCAGCAGCAGCAAGGTGGACACATTGATGACATAACCTGACAGGTGATCCTCAATGTCCAAGGACTCGGGCTCTGGCTGTCAAGGCAAAGATACATATTACGTGGATGCACAGAAAAACAATTGTTTCAGATGCATCCTTCACGTTGCATCACAGTCTGTGATGGGTTGTTTGTTCTGCACAGACACACACACAATGTTAACAGTGGGGAGGGTGCATGTTTGCCATCTGAAAGGACAGAAATCTCCTCCCCTTCCTCCACTCCCTCCTCCTCTTTATGTCTCTGTCAGTAATCTGGGCTAATCTCAGGCAGGTAATCTTCTTTGGACCCAACCACACACAGCGCAGAAAGGGAAGTTCATTATGTACAAACATAATGTCATGCAAGCAGAATTAGTTCACAGTAACTTTATTTTTACACTAACAATGTAAACAAACAGCACTATTTGCCTCAATAACAAAAGCTACATTTCACAGTTGAGCAATATTAATTTAAATAGGTAATTTATATATGTATGTATGTATGTGCTTCATGAAAAGGGTCCATCTTTTTTAATATACAGTTTAATAGTACCTGGGAGGCCAGCATTTGGTCGGTTTCTCCATCCACACTTTCTCCAGCTTGAGTCAACTAACAGAGAGGATATACAAATTTTTTTGATGTTAACAAATAAAATTTGCCTTAAAAGTTAAAAACTGAACAGAGATCTGAACAGTTATATGTAGACTTACCTTCTTTTTAGCTTGTGCTTTCAATTTAGCTTTCTTCTCCTGAAGAGCTTCTTCATATTCAGGTCTCAGCTCATCCTGCAGTATGCGTCCAAAAACATGCACTTTAAAATGCAATCACCATATCTTGGGAATTTATATTTTGCGATTTCTGAGCATTGCTAAACACTGTTTTGCCATTCCATAACACGTGTGTATACTGTGGTTTCATTTTCAGTTTATCCACATTTTCACTGATTATCTTGTTTTTTGTCTTGTTTTTCTAAAATCTATTCTGTTCTATTTTTTAAAGCTTTCTAATACAAAGTTTAGTACCTGAACTCGCTCCTTCAGGCATCAAGAGACACATGAAACACAGAGAGAAGAGTGGCGTTAGTTGGGATATTTTGTGCTGCGACCTTGGTATGTCATTTATCCACCAACTGTCCTTTAAGGCCAGGACCAATCCCATTACTGTGGTTCACAGGGTAACTGTCTGGCAGCAAGCATTTTGGTTTGCTAGGAGAACTTAAAGGTCAAGTGCTAATGAGAGGCTTCCAGGAAAACCAGTTTTCCTTTTGTGCATTGCTTGGGTCATAAAATGATCTCTGTAGGCATTACTGGCTTCCTCTTTCACAATCTCCAGTGCAGAAACACGAGTATGATAATTCATTCTTATGTGACATAATAAATATAGAAATAAACATCTTCTTATTACAACCACATGTGTCCACAAATGGTTTTCTTGAGCCAACTTCATTACCTCTTCATGTTCCAAGCTTGTAAGGTCCCACGAATGCTTCAGACACATCTGTCTCCTTTTCCAGTGCTCAAGAAAACATGCAGCTGCAGGACAATATGCACACAGAATAATTTTTAGAAAGAGACAAAAATAAATCAGATAATTTTGTCATTTACATCAAGCAAACAGAATGTGAAGCTTAAAAACATCTCACTGGAATGGTGTTTTCAAAAAGCATTAAAAAACAAATTATTCTCTTAAGTTAAGAAGCAAGCAAACATAGGTGAATAAATCTACTTACTTGAAACCTAATTAGAAACCATAGTTTCTTACTTTAAGACATGCTATTTTTATATCATTTATATGGTATATTACATATTGTCATGTTACAACCACAAATGTCAATGTTTTCTATTAGGATTTTATGATAGTGCAACACAAGGCAAAGCATGGATGGAAAATGAACATATGGTTTATTTTATTTTTTTATTTTACAAATGAATATTTGAAAAGTGTTGCATGTTCACTGTTTCTTTACTTCAGAAGTCAACACTCTAGAAACATCGTTCACTGACATAAAAACCGCAAACATTTAGTGTGTCTCTACCAGCTTTGCACATCCAGAGACAAAACATTTTCTCCAGCTCTTATTTACCAATTATAATGGATGGAGAGCTTCTATAAACAGCAAATTTCAAGTCTTACCACAGATTATAACCTAGACAGAGGCCTGGACTTTGCCTGGGCAACTCCAATAAATGAACTTGGCTTGATCTAACTCATGCTAGAAGTGTACCTCTTTTCCTGTCTCAGTTTTCTTTCAGGATTGACCTATTTTTAAATGCATCTATACTTCTTTTTGTGTCTATCCAAAGAAATTCCAAAAAACTGCTTTAAAGTTTGTGGATCTAATGGTACAAAAGGTGAGATAGATCAAGGAGTGAATGTTACATTTGTGGTTCTAATGTTAAATGTGATCTGACAGAATCTTTTGAACTAACAGTAAAGTAAAGAAAAAAAAATTGCAGAGAAATTTATTTAACGTATGTTCTATATGTTCTTGCTCTACAGACAGTAGCAAGTTTTCACAGAGAGACTCACAGTCATTGGAGCAAAATTAGACTGATGCAATGTCTTGTCTACATATGTAGACATACATCATATGATGTATGTCTACATCATACATCATATGATGTATGATGTATGACACTGTAGACAAGACAGTGTCTTGTCTACATATGATGTAGACAAGACACTGAATTACATGATAAAGTATTGGCATTAAGATAAATTCCCTGCAAGACATACATTTTGCCCACTATTAATAAATATACAGCTTTGGAAAAAATAGGAGACCACTCAAAATGATCAGTTTCTCTGATTTTACTTTTTATAGGTATATGTTTGAGTCAAATGAACATTGTTCATTCTATTACCTACTAACAACATGTTAAATTTGATATTTCTTTGCAGAAAATGAGAAATGGTCAAAACGTCCTGAATGCACGTTCTGAAATTAATAATTGGTGGAATAACCATGGGTTCAGTGCAGTGGTCTCTTAATTTTTTTTCTTCCAGAGCAGTATATGTACACTGCTCTGCAGAATATGTCACACCTTGTGACTATGCAGTGGTGAAGAGTAATTAGATTATCCTCTTAACACCTTCTCTCTGGTTTACAGCCAACATACAACTAAAGGGAGCAGACACCTTCTGTCCTGGATGCTTTTCAAACAATGACCTGTAAAAATGATTCTCGTTCAAGTCTCTTTTGTAATCTTGATCAAACAATGAATTGAAGGTGTGGGAATCTTCCTGTCTTTGTTTGGCTAGTTGAAATGTGTGATGCTTTTTAAAGCATTCAGACTGAAGTGTGTAGTTGGTGTATATAGTTACCCCAAAGGGACATGAAGATAGCAAAGAGAACAGTAGCTCCATTGTCGAACAGGTATGAGGCTCGGGCCAATGAGCATACTGAACTCAAACGCCAGTAATCACACACAGCATCACACAGTGGACACATTGTGATGTTCAGGTTGTCATCACATGTCTCCTGACTGAAATATGAGTAGAAACACATGGCAAAGTTTGTTACTTCTCTATCTTTTTGATTAGACTGATTAGTTTTGATGAGCATTGATAAGTGTTGGACTACCTTGGCACATTGGTATCTACGGTAAGTATGCCATACAGGAAGACAATGATGCCCAGCACAGAGGGTGGAATGAGAAGCTGAGTATAAACACCCAGCCAGGCAAAATATAACCCAATTTGCTCTCCAAAGTACTTCCTGTAAACATGGAGAAAGAAGATAAATCAGCTGCCTTCATCAGCAGGATTCAATTTATATTTATAGGAAAAGCTACAAATCATTCTTACAGCCATCTTAGCCACAATAAATAAACTTAAAATGTATTAAATATAAATCTAATAATATCTTCACTGGAATGTAACTGAGCCTATCATAAGGCATAATTTGTCATTGAGTCTTAAATCATCTTCGTAATATACAGTAATAATCAGGGACATTTAAAAAATATTTGCTTTCTGTAATACTATAATTGTATTTCATCACAAGCATTCTGCAAACAGCAGTCACAACTAATTGCTGAAAACAAATTGTAGTTTGCTAAAAGATTTAGTCACCTGATCAGGTCAACAGGCTGATATTTGAACATGACTCCATAGTTGGCCCACTCTTCATGAAGCAGCTAAACAACAACAGCATACATCATACAGGGTTAATGTACTCATTCATGTCTGGTATTAAGTTCAGTTAAAAAACCAAAAAGCTAATGATTGTCTCTCAGTACCCTAATGTAATGTTTTGAAAGAGTGACACTGTATTTTTATCATGACGGGGTCTAAAGAATGTAATTATTTGCAGACATTTATTTGCAGACATTTTAAGGAAGACAAACACCATTGTTACCCCAGTTACACACCTGTCTTTCATTTCGTTGATCTTTTGTTCCTCTCCGTGTGAATGGACCCTAAAGAAAAGCAGGACTACAGTTTTATCTCATGCATATAATGTAGCAACGTTTGTTGATCATTTAACACACCCTAGTAGATCCCTGCTTAGTCACAGTACATCATACACCTATAACTCCAAATTATTTGTGAATTTTTAAAAACTATAAAGCAAGTGCAGCTTGGGCAGCTGAAATACCTAATCACAATGCGACTTCACGTGCTATTGGTTGCCAAAGCATTCAGTCCAGGAGCACCATTCATTTTCCTTGCCACTGATTGACTGTACCCCAAAAATGGAAATAAGGAAAGACTGTAGACATTAGCTTCTGCAGTAGTCCTAAGGCGGTTTCCTGCGTGTATTAATGCACACAAAGGTACATTTTGAACTCCTAAAACAGACAATCAAATAGCTAAAATACACAAGTTTATGTGTATTTTAACTATTTGCAGGCTGTTGTGGTCCCTATGCCTACTGTTTATATAATTAACATTAAGGTAGAGGTAACGTTTGCTAAGAAACGGCTTTATGTGGAAAATACAAAACAAAGAAAAGTTGCTTCATTCAGGTTTCAGTTTTACTTACATCATGTAGTGGGAAGGCAGAAATGTAAACACCTCGAGCCAGTAATGAGCTGATGCCTTATGACACAAAAAACAGAGAAACACAAAATCTGTTTGGAGACTACTTGTAATAAACAAGAAAAACATATAAGATTTCTAAAAAGTTTTTAGGGTGACTGCACTTGATGCATATCTTGACACATTCTGACACCATATTGCCTGTTTTGTTGCTGTTTTATGGCCAATAAAATAATTTGGGCTTTAAAGATTTTGAACTATTACCTTTACAACATGAAAAAGCTATATTTGACTGTATTTGTTTAATGAATTGCATTCCCACGACAACTTGGAGAGACACCAAACCCACTCACCTGTGGTTTGGCAAGTGCGTGTGCAGGTAGTGCGTGAAATAATCTCAGCAACCTAGAAGCAGACATAGCATAAGTCACCTATTTAAAGTAAATAAAAAATTTCCTAGAACTTAGAGGTTGCTTTCCACTGACTTTTTCTTGACGTAGCAGACACTTTGGTGCAGTTTACTGGTTAACCTCATAAAACTTACTAGATAATTTCCAAAGATCATCAGGTCCTTTCATGGAACTTGCCAAATCCTTACCTGCATTTTAACTTAACATTTAGCTACTTAACTGATTATTGCTAAAAACATTCCTAGAACTCACTAGATATTTTCGATTATTTTCATGGAACTTTCATAGAAGCTTATCTGGAATTTTGTAATTTGCTTTCTGAAACCTTTGTGGAAAGGAACTGACCAAAGTTCTATAAAGTACTTGATAAGAAAGTTACAGAAAATATCTTGTAAATGCCATGAAAGTAGCTAGCAAGTTGTGGAAATGTTCGTTGGAAAACTGCCCCCCAAAAAATCGCAAGAAGTTTCAGATATAATTTGGTAACTTCAAAAAAGTTCAGAGAACTACATGAAAAATTTCATAATAGTACCTATTCATTTTATGAAAGGTTCCTAATACAGTAAGTCCCATGAATATTACATGAAACTTACTGTATTACATGAATACTAAGAAAGTACCTCAGATGTCCCTTAAGGTTCCAGGAAAGTTACGTCAAAAAACAGCATGCTAAATCCCAGTTCCTGACAGTACCTTGTAGGTTCTATATCAGTAACAAGTACGTATGAAAACAGTCCTGGACAAATGCCTCGTAAATACAGGCATTCTAGATAAGTTCCCGGAAAGCAACCTCTTCTTTCAGGGAAATTAAAGACTATTACATTAGACTAATATTATGTAATTCTACAAAATAGTCTTAACAGATGACAGTTGGGAGAAATCATCTCAAAGACTCACTATTCTGCTCCGTGTTGCGTTGTCAAATAAAGTTGCTGTTGACTTGATGTCATACCTGCAGGACATTACAACATTAGAAACATCAGCTAGGTTGAAGTATAAATATATATTAAATTTAGATTTGGCATTTGAAAGTTGTGTTCATTGTAGCAGAGAAAGCAAATGTTAGCATATTGTCTAAATCAGCACAGTTACATCAAATCACATCTAAAACACATCAAGTCATGGAAAGAACTTGCTCATGTACTCACAGATGGAGCTTATCTCTGATGAATGAGTGTTTGAGAGTTTTGAAATTGACACGTGACTGGGAGTCTTTGTGGATGTCGTTGTCAGGGACATCAGGCTGAAATGGTCTGTTTAGTTGGGAGATGACAGTATCCCACATTCCAGCAATGCCCGTCCTTTTCCGCAGTTCACATTTCTGATCAAAAAAAACAAATTAAAAAACCTTGATCACTGCCAGTCATATTGCTTTGTCACCTCCATTTTTTTCCAAATGCTAGATTTCCTAATATCACGCCAAAGTGAGGCTCTGCAAATGGACAAAAAGTGCTGAATAAACCTAATATTTTCACCATTAGGAGAGTAAAACAGACTTACCTTTTTCACAGCTACCTTGATCTTCTGTAACTCTGCCTCACGACTGAGAATTGACCATGGGATGTGCAGTCGAATGAAGCTGATGCCATTTAACTTCTGCACATTAAGACACACATGAAAATGGGATAAAAACAAATGTGGAAAGCCATGTTGACTCATGATGAGCCCAATTCAGTACCAAAAAAACACATTGCTTTTGTCAAGTCATCATAACAAATTGATGTTTTCACAGTTTGCTGATCTGGAGTAAATTACTATGCCAAGAAGGAGAAACATCCAGAATAACCTGAAAGAATGGATTGTATCTTTCCAATAATCTGGAAAACAATTTGAAGTCAATCTTTCTCAGTAAGAGAGATTATTCAAGAGTGACAAAACATTGAGAACAGCTGCTAATCTTTACACTACTCAACGTCCCTAGAAATTTGACCCACGGTCAAATACAGCAATGCTCAAATAAATGACAAAGATGTATATCTCAATTGCAGACTTTATGGAGCTCAGATACGTAATATGTAAGTCTGCAGTCGAGATAACTGAAAGACTTCTTGAAGATCTTTTTTGGACACCCGAATACAAAGTGAAGATATCTGATGATAATAAGCTGAGTTATTCTTTAAAAAAAAAAAAAAAAAAAAAAAAAGAAATACTGATTATCAGTGCAAATACTTTATTTCTATTATGAAGCATCCAGGAAAGAGATGAATTAGGATTTTTTGCAGTTGTAGGGTTTGGGTACAGTCATTGAGTCGACCAAAAACTCTCTGTTTACCATAGGTCAAAGAAGAGACCATCTGTCTAACATTTCAAGCTAAACGTCAATTGCAACAATGACCCTAAACTAAAGCAATGAATCTAAAACAGAGTGGCCAAAAAAAAGAATGAAGGAATTGAGTGGCTTAGATAAGAAATCCACACCTCAAAATATATATTATTTTCAGAAAGGACAGGTTTAGATAGCTTTTTCCTATAACAAATAAAAATGTCTGTTGTTTTTTTATACAAGATAATTTTTGTTTGATGAGAGAGAACACTAAGTGCAAAAAATATAAGACATCTGTTGAATGTAAAATGTTTTCACTGCACTGAAGATGCTGATTGTATATTTACAATATGTTAACAATAAATTAAAGATAAATTAAGAAAAACATTCTTTGTTTCAGAGGCTTTAGATTATGTAAAATGTAACACCTATTTATTCAAACAATATCTGATTTTGTATCCATTATGTACTTGTTGTCAAATATATTGTTTACTATGTACAATCTTTGTAACCACATACAGGAATCCTAAAGAGAGTCTCAAATGTAATTCTCATCCAGCAAACACACGTCTCAATAGTGAATGACTCTCTAAGAAGGTCTTGTAATCCAGCCCTTGGCTCAAGTTGCTTACAGACAGTGTTTTTTAATCTGCAACCAAAACAGCAGCTGATTTAATACATGAGCAAATGGTGTGCAGAGACTGACACGCAAATCACAAATTTTCCTTCAGAAAGAGAAAAAATGCATTCATATAAACACGCTGGAAAATAAAAGAAAGCAATATGCAACAAGATTGCATGTCATCAGTGTAAGGATGTACAGTATGGTTACCTACTTCTTTGTCACGTTCAATCTGTAGCCCAGCCTCCAGCAGACCTGCTTCAAACTCCTCCCTCATCAGAGCTTTCTCCTCCTCAGTAAGCTTTGAGTCTTCCGCATCCCCTGCTGCTCCCCCTGCCTCCCCAGATTCTGCTTCTGCTTCCAGTCGAATCGGTAGAATTATTGGCAAATTTCCATTGGAAGAAATGGACAATCGGGGCTTAGAGCTACGCCTCTTTTTGTATTTATAACAAAGTATGTAGTCCACTTTTCTCTTGCCATCAGCAAAAAAAAGTCCAGGTCCAAGATCAATGCCAGACTCCTAACAAACAAACAAGCACATATTTAGGTTATGATTAGTAAAGCATGTAATCTAGAAATAGGGGGGGGGGGGAAGTTAAACCATTTTTTCAGCAGTAATCTTACCGGTGGTGGGGGCTCACTGCTGTCAGGGAGGTTGACAGGTCCTCCATTGGCAGCATCAAGTCCAAACCCAGACAGAGATCGCGCCAGTGACACAAGCTTTGCTGAGTGAAAGGATGATGACTCACTCATTGCTTTGGTGAAGGATATATGCCCTTTTCCGTTTCATCCCTCTGAAGGAAAGAAAACAGATTTTTGTTTTTCTTTGAGCCTTAAAAAGTCTCTAGAAGCATTAAAACCTTCCACACCTTCTATTATTGCTGAAAAATGTTTTTTTGGCCATTTTTACTTTTGGAGATGAGCGAGAAGTCCAGTCCTCCTTGCCAGCATCTTAATCTTAAGCTCCCCATAAATTCATTGTCAGATTCAGCTCAGAGTTGGCCCACCTCAAAACAATAAAAATGCTTATAGTAAAAATCTGAATTTACACATTCATTTCACTTTCTGTCAGGCCCTCAACATCTTATGATTCTCCTGAAGGCAATAGCAAAATGCCTTTTGTCTTTGAAACATGAAAACACAGGTGGCCTCAACCCAAATTAAGGCCCTTAATGACACTGACTGAAGTCCAATAACCATAAAGTAGCAGTAGTAATAAAAGGACAGGAAGACTAAACAAAAAATCTAATTTGAAAGCCACTGATCCTCACATACCACAAACATATCCATTGACACATTGCAAGGGAACACCAAAAGGAAACGCCATTGTTAAGTGAGAAAAACCCAAGAATGTTGCATATGTGTTCTACATGTCCTCGAGTGTAAAAATACAGCTTCAGGATGTCCAGAGCTGCTGAAATGTATCTGTTTGTGAAGAGAAGATTTAACTGATTAATTCCTCTCAACTCAGGGTCTTTGCCTGTGAAATGATGAGTGTCTTTATTATAAAGTTCATTCTTTAAAATAGAATGAACTGTTCGTCCAAAAAAAGGGTTTCGGTCTTCAAAAGGATATCAATTTTATTTACACCATTCAGTGTAGATACACAGTGGTAGTCTGTTTAGGCAGCCATAAAAACTAAAGCAAATTTAATCTGTTCTGTCCATGTCTTTCACTAATTGAAAGCCACAGTCAGATTAAGCAGTGCAGCAGAGTGAAACCCAGATAGCACAGCTTCAATCTGCTGGGGTAATTTGGTCAATGGGCTCATTCTGCAAAGAATAAATTACGCTCAGAAATTCTTAAGCATTACACTATGAGAAGCAGATGGAAATCCCTAGATTCAATGCAACTGAGAAAGGGCTTTAAAAAGCTTTTAACATGAATGGAGATGATCTAAATATAGTGTGATGTATTATTAGTACATCCCTTAACAAGAAGGGATGTACTAATCAATGAGTCATTTTTTGTCTATAAGCTCTAATTGGTAAAGCACTGAAAAATATGCATTTCTATACTCCTATTTATCATTGTATCAAAGCAAAGAACTCCTAAGATTTTCAGTCTATGAGAGATTCATCAAAATCTGATTTACTTTTTTCAATTTTTTGGAAATATAAATTAAGGGTTATGGATATTTTCTTTGGTGCTTTAATGGGGACTATCTTGTAAGTAGTTTTTGTGGCACTTTAAAGGGTAAGGTCTATCAAATAAGCTGCAACACATTTATTTTCTCTTTAATGTCTTTAAGTGCTTAAGGGGAAAAAATTGTATTTTAATCGTCTTTTAACGGTGAAGTGATTTTTTTTTTTTTTTTAAACAATTTTTACATAAATATGTGTTGTTCTGTCTGTTGGAACTGAATCCAAGAAATTCCACAAACTCAAAGGTAGAATTTTCAGTCAAAAATTAAGAGGTCTGCAGAGACACTTACTTAAAATAATTGATGGTGAGAAGAGCCTACAATCTGACAATACTCAGTTATCCACACACATAATGGTCCCAGGCCAGGCCTGAACATAATCCGTCGGTCCTTTTGAGAAACCAGAAAAAACTGTGAGACATGTAAACACAACAACAATCAACCAAACTGCATGTTGATAGGAAGCACATTGCTTTACCTGTCAATCCTTCTACACATGTGCACCAACTTACCTCATAATCTCAGTTAACCAAGCATTAGGAAGCGCAGTGCCAAGATGCAAGTGGAGATTATTTATCCCCCTCAGGCTCAACCCTTTACACCTCAGCACACTGAGATGGCTGCAGAAGGGGTTTTAAAGCTGACTGCTTGTCTGTTTCAACTTGCGTTGTTGAGACCCAATGATAGCATGCAGACTCTTAGGTGGGAGAAGATTCACTTATTTTCCACAAGAAGTCCAATGGAGGCTCTGGATATGATTGCTTTAGCTTCCAATAGAAACAAGGGACTTGGGGTATTTTGACAAAGTATCTCAGTTTTTTGCTTTGTTTTAGTTTACATTTTATTTTTGGCATGTAGTATCTTTGTGAACTGCAGTTTTGTATTGATATTGTTCTATCGCTACGCTTTCTGCCTTTTTTATTCTAGAATGTTTTTTTTATTATTATTATTATTTTTGCTTTCTGTAGATCTTTATTCTTAAACTATGTTTTTTGCCCATAGAATGTAAAATTCAGAGATATATTCAATGACAAGTTTATTTTATCAAAACTATTATTTTGACCACCTGGTAGGAGTTTTGCAATTGGAAAATTGCTACCGTTTCAAAACAATATCTGCAAATATCAATTCTGTGTTCATACATTTACTGATTTAGTAAAAGTTGTATTTTTTACACATATTTAGGTTGCTTCTCATTGTGGTACAGAAATATGTGTGACAATTCAATGCATTTTGATAATGAAGAATGTTGAATGAATTCGAAAGCAAATTACGTTGTATTAAAAGAGAGTGAGATAGAGAGACAGAGAGCGGACGAGAGATAGAGAGAGAGAGAGAGAGAGAGAGAGAGAGAGATGTGTGTTTAACCCATCTGCCACACATTCCTTCTTGGAGAGCAGAGGTGATTGACCCAGAAATTATGATACAATTCCTTCAGGCATTGATGCTCGTATTGCTTCTAAGACTGATAACACTGATGATGTATGTCATGTCACATTAAATTCTTAAGAAAAAAAGGCACCATGCTAAATTTACTTTTTTTTTTTTTCAGATTGGATACTCTTTTTAGGTTTACACCCCAGGGAAATTTTTCTTAAAAAGTGAGTTTTGTTAACAAAGACCTACTTTAGTGCTAACTTAGTAATTGCTGATGCTTTTGTCTCAGCTGCAAAATTGTCTCAGTCACAATTCATGCTAGTTGTAGATGTTTACATGAACACAGGCTTGAGTATTTTGTCTCTCCTTTGTTTTTGATTTTTGTAATTAACTTCACATTTATTCTAAAATTTGTGATAGTTTTAGCTGCATGTGGGACCCAAAATGAATTTTTCCTCCTGACATTTGTGGATTTTCCCCCTTTTTTTCCCCCACAATACCAGTTTATTATTTTGGCTTTTTAGTGTTTAAAAAGTTCAAATTGCGTTTTTTTTTTTATTTTATTTTTTTTATTTGCCCCCTGTTCATTTTGAAGAAGACACTGAGAAGAGTGCGCCACTGCATGTGCGCCTCAGTGCGAGGCTTAAAAGCTTGTAAGCCTGCAGTCAGCGCAATCAGAGAGGCTGGTCTGCACCCTCACACTGACAAACATGAACTGCATCACCAATTCCAAGCAGATTACACATCCTGTTTAAAACATATTGATGTGCATCACTGCATTGTGCCACAGCAATAACACTAAAGCATGTGTGCAGAGTTTGACAGAAACTACATTCACTCTTAAATGAGGTTTTTGAGAAGTTTGACAAAATAACAGTTAGGCCTTTGCTCCACATTTCATAATTTCCACTTTGGCTAATTAATCCCAACGTAGATGTTTCGCACTGCTTATCAGGCTGTGTGATTAATTAAAAGCAACAGTTGTACGGATATATGGATGGATGGAAAACAAAAAAAACAAAAACAAAACAAAACACACTCTTAGCACTCCGTTATACCGCTGTGGAGGCAGCATTTAGTAAACATTATAAACCCTGAATTATCTTTATTTATCTCTCTGGCTAAGTAAAGATTGGTCATCTTAAAGAAAATTATGTCTATGTAAGATGACGCTGCCAGAGCGCCACGGGACGTATGAACTCCAAAAGATGCGAGGGGAAACGTTAAACCCTCCTAATATCAAAGAAGAAATTAAACAGAAGACTCACCAGTATCCACGCGAAAACAGTTGTTTGTTAGGGGGATAAATGTTAAGACATGACACCGCCCGAAGCGCTGAGATGGTGGACAATCCGCGCGCGCTCTCGCAACCACTGGCTTATTGCGCGCGAACAGAGCGGCTAATTCCCCGAGCAGTCCACGCAGAGGAGAAGGAAGGTGTGGGGCATATTACTGAGCCATGATGTGTGTGTGTGAAGCAGCAGGGAAAGAAGAGCTTATAGGTGATCAGACTCTACTTTCGCTTCCATATCTATCTATCTATCTATCTATCTATCTATCTATCTATCTATCTAT
>VMRN01000030.1:3504198-3584849 GCA_010277015.1 Poeciliopsis turrubarensis
TCTATCTATCTATCTATCTATCTATCTATCTATCTATCTATCTATCTGTCTATCTGTCTGTCTGTCTGTCTGTCTGTCTGTCTGTCTGTCTGTCTGTCTGTCTGTCTGTCTGTCAAAATCACCAGTTCCATAAATTATTAGTTCTGTTGCTAATAACTATTTTTACAGCCGCCTTTAACCAAAAGGTCAGCAATTATTCTACTTCATTTAAGAAGGATAAAGAGAGGGTTACGTTTGACTATTCCAACACAAGCCCACATCATTGTCCATCCTTTAATGTACTTAACAGTGGCCAGGAGTTGCTTTTCTACAGACAGACTTTAATAGACTCATCTGTTTAAAGCATAGGGTTCAAGTAAAAGTCCTGGTAGGGCTCACCAAAACTCTTACATGTCTACATTTGTGATGGTATGACCAACAAAGCTTTTGTTATGGCAACTAGTTACCATTTGCTGTACTTTTCTAAATATTTCAGTGAGAGATAACACCTCTATAACATTTATCATAAAGCCTTTCACACAACTTCACCAGGGTTTCTATTAAATGTGATTGGAATGTATAAGTGCAATATATTTGAATGAATAAACTTCAGTTTAAAGATTGCAGTAAGCCTGTACCACTTCTGTTGGGATGTTTATTTGACCAAATTAAAATAATCTTAAATACAAATAATACTAGAGGCAGGACTGAACAGTAGCTTAGTTGGTTGCACTGTCCTGGTCTGCAATATTAGCTTCTTTCTGCATGAAGTTTGCATGTTCTTCCATTCCATGTGTAGGCTTCGTCCTAAAGGTACCAAAACATAGCTGTTTTTTTTAGATTTTAATTTATGTATACATGTTGTTTTTCCTCTGTGTCTCTCTGTTCCCTTGTGGTGGAATAGCAACCAATCCAGAGAGTACAAAGTCCATTGCCCAGTGACCCCTGGAGACTATTACCCCTGCAATCCTGCAAGGACAAGCGGGTAAAGTCAATGGATGGATGTTGGTTGAAATATCTGGCATCTCTAACATATGTAATATTATGAAAACACCCACCATGAACTTTTACAAACATATTTTAAAAATAAATCCACAATGCAACAAGCTAAACTTGCAGAAACTGTGAGGTTTGTTTTATTGGTATAGTATCTGTGTTCCTCGATGGGTACATTTTGCTTGGTTACACACAAAGCATCTACATTTAGCAAACTGTTATTGTCTCTCTAATTGCAATGTTTGGACACACAGTCGCATGTAGTTACAGACTGGACAGTGTGGTGGCTGCGTGTGCCATTGGCGCACAAGACGGGCACGCTGAGAGGCTCTGTCTTCACGGCGGCACAACACACACACTCCTGCTCTACGGCAGCACTCTGCAGGGAGTACATAGACTTGCTGCGACATTTGCCCTGAAAGACAGACAGACAGATAAACAGGATTGACTCATGCATAAGCACCACGGGCCAGATTGAACAGGTGGGAGGGCAAAGGAAAAAAATTAACTTTAAAGGCCAAACCAAGGGCAGAATGTTAAATCTGTCTATCGTGTCTCACCTCACAGTAGTGCAGCTCAATCTGTTGCTCTGATTGGCAGTCATCCACTTTGACATAGTTGAGTGTTCCCGCCGTCCTGCGGCACTCTGGCTCATTACCTGTGCACATGAATTTGTTTTTTTTTTTTTTTTTTTTTTTAAATCTGATTATTCAAATTTTCTCATAATAATCCAGTCTTGAAAAAGAATCACTTACAAGTCTCACAGCAGGTTTTACCAATTTGGTTGACTTTGCCCTGTCAAAGACAACACACAAGGAAAACATCTGAACGTAACTTAGTGTTGAGAAAGGAAGAGTAATTGTATAATAAAAGGTCGTGGAGCTGTACCCCTTGATCTAGGCAGGCTTGGCGGTTAAAAGGAGGGCAGGTGGTCTGTTTGGTCTCCAGGACAAGATCTCCTCTGCTGTTCACACCACAAGCATACAAGAAACAGCCATCCTCATGGGTTGAGTTGACCTGATAAATTTATTACAGATGCATATAAGATCAGGCGTTTTGATTCATGTCCTTTTCTATAAACAGTTCATGTGCTTGTTGCCTACACCCCTAAGGTTGTTTTATTTCTTTAAATTTATGTGAAGAAGGAAATAAAGGTGCCTTGCAGGAGAAGCCACGGTGGAATGAAACAAGTATTTGCTCCCCTACATATTCCTTTGTTTTTAGCTTTTTTTGTGAGAATTAAATATTTCAAATCATCTAAACAAATTTTATTATCAGACATAGTAAAGTCTGTAAAGCAAACAGAAATAAGCAGTCGCCATAGGACAATTTTTATTACATTGCTGTTTAAACCAACTTGCCCCTAATTATGTAATGTAATAAGTTCTTTGTCACTCATGCCAGAAGAATTTTGGCCAACTCTTTTATACAATATTGTCTTATTTTATCCAAACTGAAGCTTTTTTTCCTTTTTTTTTGCTTGAACAGCTTGTTTAGAAATCCCACATCTCAGTCTGACTTGAATCCGGGTCACTCCAAACTCTTCATGTTGTTTTCTTGCTGATGTGCTTTGGGTCATTGCGATGTCCTGAGCCTTAAGGCAGGCCTGTTACAGGATTGGACATTCTCTTTCGGAATTTTTTCATGACTTCACCAGTAACGCAAGTAGACTCGGCCCTGAAGAAGCAAGTCATCCCCATTTTCACACGTAGATTCAGATTTGGATGTTTGACTGTTTCTGCTACTTTCACCTCTACGATGCACCAGACAGTCTGTTTCCTGTCCCATTCTGGTGCATTATCACAGGAAGAAGATCAGGAGGTGTAAACGTCTCCACATCTGATTTATGATGGAGCAAAGACAAACCTTCACTGTTTTTTCTGTTTGTTTATTTTTTCTCGACAATAAAATAATTTCTATTGTAAATGTAAAACTTAACAGATAAGAAGGCTGTAGAACATTAATAGGGGTTGTTGAACTACTTTTAGTTGCAATGTGGTGATGGTGGAAGTCGTAAAACTGACGCAGACAGTAATTAATGTCAAGGAGGTGAACTTTAAAAGTCAGTAAACATAAATTAAGTGAAGAGCACAATTTTGCAGGGCATAGGGAATGTGCACAACAAATTGTGAAGCTCAGATATCGAGCTCTGGGTATAAAAATTTAGGAAATCATAATGGACAAACGACTACAGCGCTGTAATAAATTTTAAGCCCTTTAACTTTTAAACAAACGTCCAAAAGCTGCCTTAAAAATATGAGTGAATTCAACTTTCAGACATGAGTTCAATCCCTGCTGACAAGCTTAAAACAGTCAGGAGAACAGTCTACATCTATAAGTTCAACTTTGGAAAACACATAAACCTATGTTTTGAGTAAACAACTCATTATAGCAAATTAAGTTGGAGAGATTAAGTAGGTGCATTTAACCTATGGGGGACTGTCAGTTTTACTGTTATCTCTCTTTCATTATCCTCTTTGACTTGTTTTTCCATGTATGAGTGACAAAGAAGAGGGGAAAAACATCCAAATTGAAAATGTATTAAAGCAAAAGGCTTTAACAAACAAAACTTTATCTAAACATTTTTTGTTTATTACATACTATGCAGTACATGTATTGACACCATCTTCTCCATATAATACCCACTTGCAGACTGGTAAGTTTTCCATCTGGCTTCTGTATGAAGCAGGCAGTGGCAACACAGCGCCCACAGCAACTGTCTCCCTCCTTCTGCATTACGTATCCCTTGCGAAAAAAATAAAAAATATATTGTTAGCTGTTATTTTAATGACGTCACACTGCAATTTGTGTAATTTTGAAAAAGATAGATCTTTGATTTATTTTCTGTCAATATATCATGATCTGAGTGAATCATAAAACAACGTTAAGGGCAGCCTTTGTTTAATGATGAGCAGAGAGGAAATGTAGACAGAGCCTAAAAGCACCTCTTATGAAAGCAATGGACATTTGAGTTCATTAATAAGTTATGTAGAGGACGGGAAAGAGTGATGGTCAAAATGGAAAATGATGACGTAAGGAGTTACCCTGGGGCAGGATGGACAGCTGGTTCGCTTGCACGACAATTTGTATTTCTTCACTGCTCCGTTCTCCACTGTGCACTCACAGTGTGTGCACATATCCACCATCACTCTTTCTCCTGCCTTCATAAATACACATACAGTATTTAAAACTAGAGTACAGAAAGCGCTGTCCACATTTTATTTCTGTGGATGACTTACCCCTATCACAGTGTGATTGAGAACACAGGCATCCATTGGTGCTGGTGAGAGAAGAGCAGAAATGCATACTTTTTTCAGTTCTCTGAATGTTATGTCAACTCTGTCAATTTATAAGGAGTCTAAGTTACCTAACTTGATCCGTAAAAGCTATTTAAGAGGTCAAATCAGGATAACTGGCTTTAAGAATGGAGCAATGAAACGGAGACATCTGCAGGACAACGCATGCAACTGCAATTTAACCAGGCAAGTTTCAGTAAATTAAATATTTTAAGAAGAAATCTAAGACCATTTATGTTTTTAACATACATTAATTAAAAATAACTTTAATTAATTTAGTGACTTCAAAATTATAACCAAATATATATATCTTAAGCAAGATGACAAAAAACAGCTAATTTGATGTGCAATTTAGTGTGCTTTTACACCCAAGCAAAACTAAGAGACAATAATCCGAAGCACACCAGAAGGATACCTCTGGATAAAAAAAATAAGTTTTTTTTATCCAGAAAAAACTTATTTTTCTGGATATTTTAAACTGGCTTTTACTTTTTTCACTGCACTGTAATTTAAAATCTAGTATGGAAAACAAGGTATTTTAAGTAATTGGGGCCTATTCAGAGGGTTAATGTGTAATATAGCGAAATAATTTGCCTATCTTAACCACCATTGGAGCTTTGAATGAACACTCGCTTTGGACCCACAATGAATCATCGGACAGGGTGAGCCATGAAGGACACACTAGACTCATCCATCAAATTTTTTGAAAAGGAGGACACATTTCAAGGGCGCATTTGAAGGAGTCTTCAAATTCGGACAGGCCTTGCTACCGCTCTATGAAGTAATCGGCCTACAAATCCTGCCATCGAAGGATGCAGCCTTTGAAAACCAGGTTCACCTCGCTGCAGCAAACAGAAAGAGGCAGGGACGGACCACTGTCAGTCTCATACCTTATCTGGAAATGGGACCATTGCACTTCGGAAGTGAAGGTTGCACTATTTTCTATATTATCTGCTGCCTCCCCTTTTTATTTTCTTTTGAAATTTGTGATACATTTTCACCTATAGGAAGGATTTTCACTCTTGGCATGTATTTGAACTTCTCTCTTTTATTCACTTCAGCACAGCTCAGTTTTTAACAAGTTCTGTAGCTTTCGGTGTAAATCTGCTCCTTAGTCACATCTTTTTAGCCTCTAGTGGCGTGAGGGTGGTAACACAACTAATATAATTACATTACTAAATCAGAATACCACAGTTACATGAATAAACAAAAAAAATACGAATAAAAATAAAAATAAGGTCATTCGCAAAGCAGCATTTCAAAAGAGCTTGTTTTATAAAGTATAAATCAGATTTTTAGTTTTGTATTGGATGTCTGTTTTATAACATATTCAGTATTTTTTTGTTTCTTCATGGAACTGTGGTATTCTTCTTATAGAAAGAAGAATTGTGCTCTATTTAAAAAGAGCAGAAGAAATCTTATGCAGAAGAAATCTTATGCTTTTTTCACAATAACTCTTAATCTGTTGCTAAGAGTTGAACATGTCATCTGGTAATCAAGTGCCACACAGCGAACATCTGAATTTTACTTTTACAAGTTTACTAACTGTACATTTCTTGTTTCTAAGGAGGTAAGCAGCATTTCAAAAGAGCTTATGTTTTATAAACAATATTATTACTTGTTATTAATTTGTTGTCAAGAAACAATCATTTTATTCTGGTAAAGAACTGTCACGAAGTGTAAATCAGATTTTTAGTTTTGTATCGAATGTCTGTTTTATAATATATTCACCAACTATGATAAAAACAAAAAATTACTTTTCTGAAAAGTTCACTAACAGCACAAATCTTGTTAAGTAGTATTTCAAAAGAGAAGAAGAAATCTTGTGTTTTTTTTGAACAATAACAATATTTGTTGTTAATCTGTTGCTAAGAGATGACCGCCCTTCCTGGTAACCAAGTGCCACGAAGTAAAGTCTGAATTTTTATTTTTGCTAAATTTACCAACTGTAAATTTCTTATGCCTAAGCAGATAAGCAGTATTCCAATATAGCTTATGTTTTATAAGCAATAATGAATTTGGTGGTTAGAAATGTAAAAGTCAAAATCAGAAGGCGGTGCATTAAAATTAGCACAAACATGAGCAGTGCACTCACTGCCCACATTAGCATTAGCTTTTCCCCTAAAATAAGCTTTTTAGCTATTTTGTTTATCAGCCACATTTAGCACAATAAATGGAGTAAGTCCATGTTACTCAACATGATCGTGACTCTCCACATGCTATTGAGTACATTGTGTCTTACTTTAGCATTGATGCTAATTTTTAGCATCAGAACAATGGGTTCCAACCAACTTTGGCCGGCCCAGTTTAAATGTTCTAGTTTTTAAATCTCATTCAGTTTTAAGACCTTTTTAGCCTCAAACCCTGTTTACATCAGCCAGTCATTCATTTACAGTTTTATAGATGATCAGAATTCTAACTCATATTTTCTGCCAATGTTTTCCTGTATGCGTGCGTGTGTATGTGTGTTTACCACAGTGGCAACGGGGGCAGCAGTCCTGAGTGTCACAGCGAAGCTCACTTCCCAGCAGACAGCTTGTGGTCTCCATACTGCCACAGCTGACATTTGTTGTAGAGATAAACACCTCATCTTTCACTTTCTTACACTCATGTTCCACACATTTATTATGTGCAGACAGCCACCTCTCACCCACCTACAGACAGAGGAAGTGAAGCAAACCAATCATAATATTCTGCGTTACATTTGGGGGGAAACTACTGATTCTTTCAGGTAGAAAGACAAGGAAGCAAAGTTTTATAAAGTATTTCAACAACCTACATACCCTTCTGAGCTTTCCTCCAATGACTGCGTCCCCTCGCATTGCTCCCTCAGTCTCTATGCAACTGGCTGGTGTACAGTCTCCACAGCAACTCCCTTTTCTCTCAGTGTATGTAGATCCCTGAAATGTATTAAACATTTTTAGAAAACATTCATTAACTGTGCATATTTTTCACATTTAGTGCGCCCTGACCACAGGACAGTTCCGATTGCAGACAGGTGGGCTGCACTGGGCGACATGGAGCGATGTGTCTCTGTCCTGCAGCTCTGTGCATCTACACTTCTCGCATCCTTCCTCCCACTCGCTGCCCACTGGGTGAACCACACCACCAACCACACACACCTGGAGGCACACATTGGCCACACAGAAAATGAATCCTCCAGCGTGTCCGGGAGTGCCACATTCAGACAACTCACCTTGTCAGGTTGGCAGAGGATTTCTGTGCAACCGCAGTCATTGGTAAAAGATGATGTGACAAACCCGGTGGGGCAGGAGTGGGTGGAGTTCTGGCAGTTACATGTACATTCAAAGGAGTCACAGCACTTTGTCTTTTTTGTGGACAGCTGGCGGTGGGCTGGGCAGTCAGGGGGGTCTTGTTGGGAACACTCTTCCTTTTTGCACACTAGATCAGAGAAAGGGAAGAGTGGCATAGCAAAAAAATTCCACAGAGAGTGTCATCTGTTTAATGCTTGCATGTGCTATAAAAGAGACCATCAGCCTACCACACTCATGAATAGGCTGGCATTCGCCGGGGTTTTTCAGAACCACTGTTTGACCGTCCTCACAGCGAGGGACATCAGGCAGATCACAGCTCACCAGATCACACACTGAGGTCAGAAGGTGAGACTGAGGTCAGCAGTTAATACATTCATCAAAACCATATTATTTATGGGGTATTCCATAATTAATTCATCATTAAATATTAGTTGGTCTAGAAAGGTCTTAATATTCATACTCACAGAAGAGTTTGATATTTTTGGGATTCCATTTCTGTTTTCAGAAGTGTATCTGCTCTATTTCTCTTATTTTGAAACATCCCATGCTGAAATAAAAACATATTTTTATATACATGAATATCCATACATACCGCACTCGTGCTCAGGGCAGCATTTGGATTCTTTCTTCTCCTGCATGATCTCACAAGGTCCGCACACTGGAGCTAAACACACACCCATGCTAATTTAAAAAGCTGACAAAAGTTTAGCTGATGAAGCAAGTGGAAATAAAAGTAAATAAGAACCTTTGACATCATTGCATGGCCTGGCAGTGCAGTTGATATGTTGCTGGTCCAAACACATGCAAATCAAACACGGGTTGTCATCTGGCACCCAACTCTGCATATGCTGTTTAAACAGAGGGAAAGCATGTTTTCTTTCCATTTAGAAATAAACAGCAGAGGGCAGTAGGATCACACATTTGGGATGTGAACTTTGCTGTAACAATACCTTATATTCCTGATGTGCCAAAATATTATGACAAGATACAATTACAGTATTATGAGTGAATATTGTGCTTACTATATCTATTGCAATCAAACAAATGTTTGTTGAGTGTTATCTTCAGAACTCTTCAGTCAGAACACTTTATTGTTTCAATCTTTTCAACCCACCTGCACATTCCTTCAAGTTTTGAACAAGAAAGACAGCTATTTTCATCCAAATGGGCAATTATACTTTTCCCTACCTTAGTTTGAGCTTTCCTTTACAACTCCAATATTGCACACATTAAACCAGGGATTCCAATGATCACTAAATATTTTCTCCACTTTTACCATATCTTAACGACGTCTGATTTTTCTTGGACTTTCAGTCATATCCTTCATGTATCACCTCATATGTGTGTCCTTGATGATCCACACACTGTCTGCATGATTCTGGAGAGATGCATTTTCCGTGATTCAAAACCGTCCCTCCAGTGCAGAAGCAGCCCTCAGTAGGTGTCTCCATACATGATGACTCGTTGTGCCGCGTAGTCGACCAGTCGCCTGGCAAATTCTGTATGCTGCCACAGTCCTCCACACATCCTGTCCGACATGCATCATACTCCATAGAGTTTGGACAATGCAGTGCTGCGTCGCACAGCAGAAGAAGGAGTTAGGATCCACCTCCAAAGGTTAAGATGTTTGTAGTAAACTAAGGGATATGCGCAGTGACTTACGGCAAAGATGGGGGCTCCTCCAATCCACACACACACCACTTTGTCTACAGAGGCGTGCATAGGCTGATATTAGCTCACACACATCTGACTCATCACACGCCTGTTCCTCACACTTGATGAGGAAAACCTGGACAGCAATATAGGCGTGGCATTTTTCAAACACCTCAGAACGTAAGGCTTGACATCCCATCGCTACTCCAGACACGCACACTGCCTTCCGTTTGGGCAAACACACACCACCATCTGCGGCCACAGTCCAGTCTGAGATGAAGGCCGGCTGGTCGGTGGTTGTGCTGCCATTACGGAAAGACAGGACATTAACCTTCGCCTCCCCACATGCACCTGTGTGAAAGGTATAGACAACACAGCTCAAAAGTAACACGGCCAAAACCAAAAGGGACAGGAAGACACACTTTTCGCTTCCAATAGTTTGCATAAAGTTGTGAGCAAATGGCTCGCCGGTTCTGTTACCGCAGAGTCCAGCAGTGTGCCCACTGGTTTCCGAACTGAGCAAGGTGATGGTAAATTCATTGCTCTGAGGGGTAAAAGTCAAAACATAGCCTTGATCTGATTTCAGCTGCAGCATCACTCCTCCGTAGCGTACCACCTCCAGACCAGAATGTCGCCAAGGCAAGGCAAGCTCTTCTCGACCAATCATGGCCTGTTTGTGGAGAGAGCAAATAGGAGCTTTTGCTTGAAGTGCAAACATTTTGATAAACTACAAAAAATTATTATTTTCTTGAAGTAAGAATCAATAACACAGATTGATTCTGTATTATTAATGCATGGCTTTGAAAGCCATGCATCTTTTTCCGTTTTCTACATAATTATACATTCCTTCGTCTATGCAACACGTATACATAAATAAAATAAAGTTTCTGTTTTAACTTGAAAAAAATTGAGAGAAAGAATTGTTCATTACTGTACAGATTACCGTAATGTCATCCTTCAGCAGCAGTGTGTATGGTCCATGGGTCACCTCCATGGATTTCATGCAGATCTGGCTGTATTTTGTTGAGTCTTGACAAGGTCCAGTGTGAAGTTTGACCTCTGAGCCTTCACTGTTGCCTTTACTGACCGTTAGAAGTGTATAGGAGCACAATCCCTCTTCTTCTAACCTGAGAGCCAAGCCATCGAACCTCACTACATGATTGGTGGAGCTGCCCATACATATGCCTGTATACACACACAAGTAAAAAGGGAAAGGAGGAGTCAAATATATGGTCCATTTTGGCATGGGATGCTTGCCCTTTTTATTAACAGTTAGCAGGTGGGAAATAATGTGCTTGTTATACAGAGAGGCAAAACAACAAAGTGCAAGTTCTTTATTACACATACAAGGACATTCCCAGCGGCAGCCGCAGGCCTCCTCCACTCTGACTGGGGGCATGTTGTTTCTGCATGCTGGCGGCTCCAGTCTGTCACAGCTGATTTTGTGATTCTGAACTGTCACCGCTCCACTGGGGTGGCACAAGAGAGAATGGCAGCCATCGTCAAGCAGCCACGATTCACCAGGCTGCAACAAACATACGACTGATTACAGAAATGATTACAAGTAATTGTAAATTGGCTTTGAAAATGAACCAGCCATATTACAAACCTTCCTCTCATTTCCGCTGTCATCAACACACACTCCTGGTGGACCAGCTAAAAATAATCAAGCACGCATTTTTATTACTGCCTTCAGTTATTACTTTAATCTAAAATGCAGACTTATTTTCTACAAAGAAAAAACTGTTCATTGTTAGTGGGCACCTCTGCAGATTCTCTCCATGTAGCTTTTGTCCAGAGTTAAAAATATTCTTAACTGGTCCATGTTGTTTAGATGCAGAGTATTGTCTTGGTTTCCGTGGTGACCGAGTACACTAAGCTCATTGCTGTCATAGTTTGGTCCAACTCCAATGGGGAACACTGACACACCTGGAAAGTGACTCCAAGCAGTGAGACTCTGTCATGTCAGAAAGAATTTAAGTGTTTTAATAGTTCCCAGATTACCTGCTGCAAGAGCCTCATTAGCTGCCTCTTTAATGTCATCAGTTGATTTTTCTGTCATCACCATCACGACTACCTTCGGGACACCTACTCTCCCACCGCTGACAGATGAGATGGATGCCTCCACAGCGAATTTTACAGCTGATCCTGCAAATGGAAGGAACAGTGAGTATACGTCCAGCTTGACCTGTTTCCAGTCACCTCCAAAACCCTCAGATGCCAAACAATGGTTCCATGAGGAAACTGATGTCGTCATGACAGCACAGAGGTTAATGTTCATTACCTAATGCAGGAGCTCCAGCGGTCCTGGTTGGGATGCTTTCCACCCGCTTGAGAAGGTCTGACTTGCTTTGAGGACTGGTCCACTTGAACTCAGCTGTGTTTATGTCTCCGTACTGAATTAAGCTCACCTGAGTGCCACCTGGCCCTGCGCATGAAAAAAAACAGTGAGACATTTACATAATTACCCTTTTTTTTGTTTAAACTCAGTACCATTTGCTCCTAAGTACTAAAATAGTTGGACTACATTCAATCATGACAAATGAATTGAATATATTAACTCAATACGAGGTTTTTGACTCACAAATTTGAAAAGAATAAATAAAAGGAATAAGATAAAGCATAGGTTTCCATGTATGTTAATTACAATTGTAGATGTAATATTATTTACCCAGAATATGTCAATTATAATTTAAGAACTGTGTATGTACAATTTAATAATAATGTTTGGCAACCTGGAAGTACATACCTCTTCATAAATTTTCAACTATTGAAAATAGTTTTGAAAGTAATTTCCTTTCACAATTTGTTCAATAAAATCTTGTTATTCATAATTACAGACATACAGTAAAGTTATTTATTGTTTCTGGAGATTATTTAACCAGTGAATTTTAAGTAATTGGATGTTTTAAAATGTCTCTAAAGAGGAGAAACTTTGATAACAGACTGTCATAATAACAGTTAATTCTGCACATACTGAAGGAATGCGTCACACCCACCTATATCAGCATTACTAATGAAAGTCTTGACAAAGGTCTTCATGTCCTCAAACTGCTCTCCGGCCTTTAACAGGAACATAACATCAAGAGGCTTCTTGCATGGCACTGTGTGATGATACATTGTTAAGTTAATGTGGCTAATAGACCTCTACTGGAAAGATACTTGAAAACTAGTCAGTTTATGATACCACCTGTGAGTGGCAGAGTGGAGTGAGTTGGGATGATGAGGGGTGGCAATGTAGACGAGAGGGGCCTGACTGTGGTCTGTGTGATGTTGACCACACGATGGACTAGAGACGTCAAACGGCCGTAGTCCTCAACCATCATTGGACGCTGAGGGTGGCTGAATTGCACCAAGTCTGTTTCATGAACCTTTGGTCCAACACCGATGGGATAGACACGTGTTTGGGTGCTTGTAGTTGGTGGACGTGTCACTGTATCAGTGGGGGGATTTTCAGTCACAAGAAAGACGAGTTGAGGTGGGGCGGGGACATGAGGAGGATGAACTGTTGCCATTTCCTGAAGAGTCATGGTGACAGCTGCTCCGGTGTTAGTCTTGCTTCCTCCTCTCCAACGAATCTGCCGCAGTCGTTGCAACAGGTGCTCTCTCTGCTGCCTCAGCTCCCAGCGGCTGATTTCCACAGTGACTGTTACAGAGTACTGGATCACTGTGATGCGGATAAGCTCTTCCTTTTCTGTCAACTGAGAGACGACTTCCTCCAGAAATATTAGAGACTTATTGAAGTTGGCCTCACCAACAGTATCAGAACCTTCTATGATGAACGTCACATCTGTGGCTGGAGGGTAGTATGGTGTTATTGTGGCGGCTGGAGACAGGCCAGAGGGTGCAGTGGATGCCAGAGTGCTGGGTACATGTTGTGCAGGTGTTGTTTTCACATAAGACACAGGGGAAGTGGTGGGAGAGGCCTGACGGGCTTTACTTGGTGTAGGTTTTGGTGTCTCTGGTTCCATCCCCAAAGTGCAAAGGTAATCTGTTACCTCCAATAGACGATCAGACAGTTCACCTGTGCTGCTCAGCACATAGGCCCTGTTGTCTGGGTTGGCCTTGGTGATGTCATTAATCTGACCCATGTTGACACCAGGACCAAGCGCCACTGTCAAGGTGGTGATGGCTTTCTTACGGAGCATCTTCACGATGGCACGGACGGGACGAGGGTTACCACTAGCAGTCAGGATAATTGCTACACGGCCAGCATTGTCACGCTTGTTCTTGTCATAGATGTTAATGGCGAGATACTTGACAGCTTCGTCCAAGAACGCTGCATCTCCCCCTGTGTAATGAAGCTCACGCACAGTCTTCTTAAACAGCCATTTCTGAACCTATAGGTTTCAAAAAGCATAAGAAACAAGCATGAGGCAGCCAGGTCTGAATGTTTTATATGTCATTCTATTGAAAAGTATCTTCATATTCTGTGCCTTCATATAAAGTCGGGGCGTCTCTTGAGAATGTGGCTCCTATAACGTATTGTGTAGTTATACTTGTTGCTTGTGCTGCTTTGTCTATCACACTTCTTTCTTCTAAAAATAACTTTTCAGATGTTTTTATATAGCCTTCTGTGAACAGCCGGCTTGTTTGATTATAACCCTTGGTGCATCGCATCACTACGCAGGGACAGCACAGACTTCCATAACCATCAATCCATAACCATCAAAATGGATAGAAGTAGGCACGTGAGTAAAATCCATGAGCTTTATGTTATGAATTGAAATACTGAACTAAATAAAACCGTTCTTTAATATTTTAATTTGAGAAGATTCATCCGTATTAGTTGGAAACATAACTCTTAGTATTAGCAATTTAAATTGATTTTAACACTACCTTCATTTGTTGGCTTTTTGATTTTGGGTTACAAGTTCATCTTTTTAACATGTTAACATGTTAATGTGATAATAGTTAGCTATGCCAGTAGGGGTAAAGATTTAGCTGTTTTGCTTTTGTTTTATTCTGTTATACTGATTCTTAATAAAATGTTGAGATGATTGGTCTGTTTTGACTTCAGTTACTTCAGAAGTCTTTTGCTTTAGTTTCAGCTTCTGCAAGTCAGTATCTTTTTGTACTTTTTCAAGATATTTGCTCTATTAATGTTTTTACTATTTAGTACTTTTCAAATTATTCTGCTTCATTTCCATCCGTCAGCAACTTTCATCTTACAAATTTGCTGGTAACACTAGCAAAAAAAAACCTAAAAAAGTTTTTGAGTCATAATTTGATGCAATGCAACACTGCCTTTTTATTATTCCTAAAGCCATCAGTGATTCATTTGTGTAAGGTCACACATGGTCAATATTTGCTGCTGTACCTGCAGGTCATAAGTTTTAACTCCAGAGTGGTAAAGCAGCACTGTGGCTCTAGTGTGAGCTGAGCCCATACGGAAACGTTCAACCACTCCGACTATGAATTCCTTGGTGGCTTGAAATTCATCTTCAGTCAGTGCTTCAGAACCATCCAGTAAGAAAGCCAGATCCATTGCACGATCACACATGCCCTCAGGCATCAAGGTGGAGAAAGGCATCGTGGTAAAAGTGCCGTAACTCGGTGTTGGTGTGGGAGTGGACAACATGTTGAGGGAGGCGCAGTCTTCACAGCTTAGAGTGTTGTTCTCACAGTGGCTTTTATAGGAAAAAATAGATTGACTTTAAATAAAGCACACTTTGGTTCCATTTTATAAAACAATTTGCTATTCTGTACATTACCATATTTTGCAGTGTGTTGGGTCGTCATGATTCAGGATGACCTTGTTCCCATGGGATATCCTCTGACCCTCGTGGATACAAACCTGACACTGAGAGGGATCTACGCATTGCATTGCCACCTCATCAAGAATTTGACCTAAACAGATTATGTTTAGACTGACACTAAATCACACTATCGTTACCGTTACAATATCGTTGTATGTTTGATTGTAAAATAGTTGTATGTTGTGTCTTGGCACCTGGTGGGCAGTAAGCGTGGCAGCCTTCCACACACGTCAGTGAACAGAGGAGGGGATCAGGATGCTGGCAGGTAATTGGACAGGCAGGTCCGCAGGTGTTATACCTCCACTGGCACAACTCCTCCGCTGTACCTGCGAGCTTAGGGTTCAGCTCTTCACAGCTCATAGCTAGGATTGAATGAAACAACTTTAGTTAAACACCTTCATTTTAGTGACTTAGTCAAAAAGACAAGATTCTAAATTTGATGTTCTAGTCTAAAGAACATTAATCAAAACAAACTTTGAGATCTATGTTTTGCAGATTAACTGAAATCAGCAAAAAAAAATCACCTAAAAAACATATCATACAAATGCAATTATATTGACAAAGACGACACAAATAAAAAGTAGTAGAAATTTAAAAAAAAAAAAACATGTCCAAAAGACTCTATTCAGCTTATCCAATCTCTTGCCAGCTTCTATTAACCTCTATTGAAAGAAAAAAAAAATGAGGACATATATTATCAGTTTGATTTGACCACTCACGGCAAAGTTCATTTGATCTCCACATGACAGACACTCCCTTCTCTGAACAAGCCTGCGCATAAGCAGCAATGGCGTCACAGAAACATGCACAATCCCCCACAGACGAACATGAGCATGCTGCCTCAACACACATCTCTACATACGCCTCTGCATCCACCTGGAGACAACAGAATGAACATTAGAGGAAGGAAGTGTTAATGAGCAACTTTGGAGCTATTGCTTTTACATACCTGGCTGTTGCATTCTTTGAAGAGCGGACCAGTAATCACACGACACGATTGCTCCACTGTAACCAACTTTACAATGTTGTCACTGCAAGGATCAAGCATCTGAATATCCAAAAGGAAACATACATCAGCAGCATGTATCACTTTGTTTATTAATTGTATTCGTTGACCGGTAGTAGGGAATACTTGAAGTTTTGCAATGTAACAGCAAGTATCTTGGGAAGCTTAGGGTATGCTCATTTGCTTTCAACCAGAAATAATTTAGGTTTATTTAGATGTATTGTCAATCACTGAGTTATTAACATACAGACTGTACATGTGCAGAAATAGTGTAAAACCCCTCAGTATTACCTCAGTTACATCAGCACAGCTTGGAATGACTTTCCAGGAATTGCCAAAGTGTGAGGCGTCCACCTCCAGCTGGTTGTTACTGCTCATCAAATCATTGTTGACATTTCCATCAAAATTCCCACACAGACCACAGACCCGGCCCTTCACATGATAAAGTAATCATGACAAAGAAAATTGTATTAATTAAACAGATGAGAGTAAATCGGTTCAAACTGGAGTTAGACTAACGCAGTAGTACCCGGTAGGAAGCTGAGATGTGAACAAGGAGGCGGGTTCCTCTGTCCCAGCTGAGGGAGATGTGTTTCCCCAACATGATGGTATAAAACTGACCAGATCTGACAATCTCCACTTGGGAACTTTGCAGCACAGGCCTCTTCATCGTCACCTGGATGGATGCATAGAGGACATGTCTGAGGCTCTTTGGTTAGGATATTTGCAAAGTGGGTGAAGAAAATTAAAGTGAAGGAATCTATTTAATGTTATGAGTAAATATATTGAAAAGTAAGCAAAAGGTTTTATATAATGAGGTGGATATGAATGTAGTGGGTTTTGCACATTGTAAGGTTTGTATTTTTTGCATGCGCAGTGCCCTGCCAAAGTGTTTATACTTTGGCAGGACAAAAAAGTACTAATTTTTCTATCATTAAAAACACATACTCACTTGTATTTCACTGGGAAAGTTTTGCAGTTGAAAAACTTAAAATGACACTAAACTGTGTAGTGAAAATTAAACGGCACATATGGTACAAGCTACAACCTAGCTTTTAAGCTTCCACGCAAAATGGAATATGTGGGCAAAAACGAGCATTGCACATCACCTTGAATGCACCATCTACACAGTGAAACATGGTGGCAGCATCATACTGTGGTTTGGTTTTCCAAGTGACTCCAAACAGACCCCCAGAGATACTGTGAGGTGGTTTAGTTAGAAATGTCAAAAGATCAAAAGATTGCTTTTATAAAAGAGACTTGGTCAAGACAGGCAGCATACAGAGAGTGGAAAAGAAAAGACACAATTCGATTTTTTTCCAGGTCACAGTTAACACCGCCCTAAATAATGCTATCTATCAGTAGGTTTCACAGTTTGGACTGCTTGTGTGTTACCTCTCCATCCTGCATTACAATCAAGCCGCCATGGTAGAAGATAGTGACAGCTTTTGCACAGCGATGCCCGACAATTCCACACGCCTCATTCTCCACCAGCACTCTGAACGAGCCTTCGTCTGCATGGCACATGTCCTTTTCATAGTATAGGTGGAGAAAACACACTAATAAATACAAATTTACTAAGAACCAGCTTACACAGCAATCTAGAGTGGGACTCTGCAGATCTGTTTGCATTATACCTGAACCAGGACATACTGGCATAGGCCAGGAAAGGAGTACTTAAGGCCATCAAATGTGATGTAATGCCCCTCCCCCAGGGTGCGGCACACACCATCACATAGCTTCTGTGTGCAGCGCCACTTCCTGTTCTCACACACACTGGAAAATATAGAAGAAACATGTCAAGCAAACTGCTTAAGGCTTTCCTTGTTATTTACCAATTGTCATTATACCAGGTGTTGCAGTCAACGGTGATACTCCGTCCTGCGGAGTACGGCCTGTTGTTATGGTAACAGGGACACTGCTCTGGTTGGATGCAGTCTCTGCTGTGGCGTACCTGAAATCAATCCATCAGTCAGTCACTTTGTTCAGTTTAAGTGTTTAACCAACAAAAAGCAAACACAACACTTACTGTGCCGGGTGGACAGAGGCAGCCAGGGATGCAGGCAAGACTCACACATGGCAGGTCCAAATTCTGGCAGGTCCTGGCACACTCCAACCCCCTTTCACCTGAACCACACTCTGCACGAACAAGGGGAGGAGGGCACTGGGCTGACCGTCGCTCTGCAAACAAAAGTTCATTATATAGACCAAATAATTCTCAAGTTTTGTTGCATCATGAGGAAAAAATGAAAGAGTGACGCCCAAAAACATGTTGACTAATAGAGAAGTGCATGACTATAAGTAGCAAAAACAGAAGAATATGAGAGAGTACCTCTTGATGGCACTGTGTCATCATCATAGAAGAGGTCAGAAAGAAATGATGTCATCTCTGTGGAGCTGCACCGCATGGCTCCATTCTCACAGTAGCTGCAGGGTCAAACATAAACAACTATTATTATAATGCATTAGAATCATGCATCTTCTCAGACCATTTTCTGCAACTGCAGATGGAGTCTCATACCAAATGCTGTTGTGATCGGCATAGACGTCACTGGGCTGATACAGCTGTCCATCGTGTAGGCAGGGGCACATGTCCGCAGTCACACACTCACCAGAGGGGCTCAGGTATTTCCCAGCTGGACAGAAACAGCCCTCCTCACACGCTCTCTCCCCCTCACAGCCAGGCTCAGCGCCCGAGAGAGAGCGGCATGTTCGCTCACATGTACTTCCACAGGCCTCGTACACCTGACCACTAGGACATTCCATCTCTGAGAACATCAAATCAAAAGGAAATTTATTAAAAATTCTTGGTTAGTTTACTTTTTTCCCCCATCTCCTTTTTAACACAAGAGTTTAAACAGTGAAAGTATCATTACAAACGTGTTGATTTTTATGTAAAAGTTGCTCACAAATTCACTGTACACACTGACAAATTCACTGTGTCACAATGCCCTAATCTTGCATGGATGTACATGTGTTGACTGATGAAAATTCATTTTTAAAATCAGCCAAACTCCAGAGAAGTTGTAATAGCTGAGTTACTCAGTTGGGCGTCTTTTGATCATAGATTGTAAGACAGTGTAAGCTTGTGGTAGCTTCCTTTGATCAACTTCGTGACAACATAAACAAACACAGTTGTTGGTGACAAAAGAGATGAAGTTTGTGAATAAGTAACAAATTTCAGATGAACATTCAGATTTTAGACTCCATGAAAATGTGGTTGAAGAACCTATTAGAACCTATAAGTTAGACTATTTGACTGCAAATAATATTTGTTTTTAGAAAAAGGATTTTCGCATTTCCAAAAAGGTAAGTCAACTTCAAACACAGAGATTAAAATGTATTTTGTGATTGTGTGACTTCTAAGAATTGAACTACAGAGATACATCACAGTGTCAAAAACATTGCTCTTTCAGTTTCAAAAAGGATCCAAAGCAAGCATTAAATCAAATGTTTGTCTAAGAGACAACTTTGAATAACTGGAAACTGAGTTCAAAATGAAAGTTACCACAGAGTGAATGGGATCTCCAGTTGAGGAGTACTCCTTTTGCAGAGCAGGCAGCTGCATAAGCAGACAGAGCCGAGCAGAGGCACTGCTCACCGTCTCCACAGGCGCACACATCATACCGACAAAACCGCTGGAATGGAGCAGGATTCACCAGAAAATGGCACGAGCTGAACACATCTGACATGATCACTGCACACGTCTCTTCTGCATAACGCACTGGAAGGGCCAGATGAACATATGTTGATATTTGTTATTTTTAAAACAATGGGATTCAATGGATGCGCAGATGATACCTCTTTTGGGATTTGTTGCACATGGATCAGTGTCATGCTTGTGAGTGGATTCACAATCGCCATTGATCCTCCAGGCCTGGCCAAAGGCCTGGGGACTTGCTTCAACCAGCCCAGAACCAGACAAGAAGTCATCACCATGGTTTCCATTGTAGTTCCCACACAGACCACATGTCTGCCCTGTCCATCGTGGCCCCAGCTGGGAAATGTTTACAGGATTCAGTACTGTTGGCTATTTGAAACGTTACAACAGCATTATCTATAATCCAACCTTCAGAAGAACACGACCCCGACCGTCCCAGTCCAATCGAAGGTCATTACCAAACTTCACTCGAACAGAAGACTGCGATGATCTCGCAATATGCAGATGGCCTGTAAGATTGCATACATAACAAAGTGTAAATGTGAATTCAAAATAAATGTAGGCCTTCAGCTTTGGGAGAATTAATGTTAGTCCTAAAGCTTGTCCCAGAGTGAAAAAAAAAATCCCCATATATCTGAAGCATATTGATTAGCAAAAACACAGAATATATACACCTTCTAATAATTACATAAAAAATGCAAATGTGAGAAAAATCAGAATGAAAAGCAAAAAATACATGGGGAAACATATGCTGAAAAAGTGTGCAATTTGCTTTTACATTGAGAATGAGTGATGTGTGACAAAAAGTAAAAAAAATATAGGTTGTCTGATCATGATTTGACCTGTAAAATCAAGCTTAAGTAGTGGAACCTGTCTGACAAAATTAGGTGGACTAAAATTTCTCTAGAAGCTACACATTTAATGTCTTGATTAAAAAAACAAACAAACCAACAAAAAAAAAACATGTGGTAAACAAAGTCACCACCTAACACACTATAAAAAATTACAAAGCCATTTCAAAGGCTCTGGGACTCAAGTGAACCACAGTGAGAACCATTGTATAGATCGGGAACATTTGTGAGCCTTCTGAGGGCTGGCCAAACTTATTCCAGAAATACATTAATGACTCATCCACAAAGACCTTAATTAAAGTCAACATTTCTGATTCAATCGCAAGAAAGACATGAGATGTAAAATGACAACAACAAAAGCACATAGAGTGCTTGGCTTATGTGCTTGGCCACATAAAGTGCTTGACCACAAGCACTTTAAGTACTTGTGGCCAAGCAAATAGAGTGAGAAAGTAATTACTTTCTCACATAGGAGCAGGCTAGGTTTGGAGCTACTCCTTTATTAAACAAAAAACTCTGATTTAAACAGCATTTTGTATTTACTCAGAGAATCTTTGTTTGATTTTTTTTTTTTTTTTTTATGATGATGATCTGAATCATTTAAGTTTGACAGAAAAGAATAATCAGAAGAAATTTGTAATGGGGCAAATGTTTTACCACACCACAGTACAGCATGCTTTGATTGATTGTGAAATGCAGTTCTCCACCCATATACCAAAAATACACACCATGATTCATTGGTGTCTGGATGTCCATACTGTTGACAGACACCACTCCTCCATGCTTCAGCTTCACTGTCATGTTCTCCAGAGAGGGCAGACTGAGTGTCACTGAGCGTGTGCACACAGCATCCTGATCATCTGCACACTGGAACATAAAGCAACCAAAAAAATGCTTCAAACTATTCAAACCTGTTTTTGTCAGGCAAATGTTGCATTGCAGCTAAAAAAAAAAATCAAATAAAAACGTAAAATCAAGAATTACCTGCACATTCTCAATGATGACAGAAAACTCGTTATTTGTGCAATCTTTTGCCAGGAGATACTGACAGTGACCAGTGAAGGTGAAAAACTTGTTGTCAAAAGACTTGAAGTGAGACTGCCCAACAACTAAGCACTCACCTACACAAAAAAGGAGATTTAACACCTGAAATTGGCTCCACAGAATGTCAACAACATACTTGAATGTGGTGCTGGACACGTGTCTCACCAGGACAGCCTTCATTGGTACATTCCCAGGACCCGTGGCGGCACACACTAGAATGGCAGACAAAATATTTGAGTAAAGCATCATTTGGATGCTTTACTTTTTATGCACATGCATATCTGTGCATGCTTACTGCTCCTCACCATGTATTACAGTCCTGAGAAATGGTAGATCCTGGGGGGAAATGTCTCCCCATGTGTGTGCAGGAACATTGAGATACCTCCACACAGCGATTCCCATCCAAAACCTTTCCAGCTGAAACACATGTACAAGTCATGTTACTGCTGGCAACACTACAGCTGGGGGAAGAGTTATATTTAGTCAGCGAGAGCTTACTGGGGCATGTACAGCCATCCACACATTCCTCCTTGCAGACCTCCTGTATGTTGAGACTGTGGCAGGTTGTAGAACAGGGTTTGGTGCATTCACTGTACTGCATACCAATTGGACACTTGGGAACTGAAAAGGCACATGGCATGCTTTACTTTACAAACTGTTTTGTTGCTTTTTTCAGATTTAACAAACTTACAGCACCGGCTGTCTTCCATCCAGCCGCGCAGGAGCACCCCATGAGCATGGCATGTGCGAGCGTATTCCAGTAAGAAAGGACAGGAGCAGTCTTCTGGGTTTTTCTGGTCACAGTAGCAGGCCTCTGCCTGACACAGAGACAGGAACGCTTCGGGGGAGACCAGGTGGGAGCAGTGGAGAAACACACTAGAGGTCTGCAGCACGCTGCAGCTGGTCAATACCTGCACAAATAGACATGTAAGTAATCAACTCTTCCTGTTTGAATGGAAAAACTACACGTACCGCTTATGTTTTAGGCTTCATGCAATTAAGACTTTCATTTACCAATTTATTTGTTACATTAGTGATTAACAAAATCTTGTCTTTTTTATTGTCTTTGGTTGAAATTGTACATTCTCTGTAAGGCCAAAAACACAAACATAAGATGTCCTCTATAATGCAGGGATATCATAACAATGTTTGAGTGAAATTATTCTAATGAAATGAGTGACTTGAGTGAAATTATCTACTTCACAAATCAGATGTTAGATAATGACATTGTACTGAACGCTGTCAGTCCATTATCGTCATTTATTTAAACTCCATTTAAAACACAATCAGTGATTTTCTTCAAAATGACTTATAAAGTATAAAGTAAGATCATGTCTTCTGAAGTGATGTACACTTTATGAATGTTGCCATAGAGGAAGGGATTTAGAAAGGGAAAGACATAATCATGTGGGGAAATTCAGATGGTGTTAGACTTTCCTGTTGTTTTTCCACTTTCCTCTTAACATCAAGATTTCAAATCAGATAGAGTTTAATATTCTTAGAACTGCTCATGATTGTGTTAATTGTCTCTTACCGCTGCAGTTCCCTTTGTACTGTTACAGGATTGGGTGGGATCCGAGACGCGTCGACAAGCCTGGTCAGCTCCCTTCACAGCCCAGGAGTTTGCAAAATCATAACTGTCCTCTGTCAGAAATCCTGAAAGCACACAAACATGAACAATGACACTCATAAGAGCTGACAGATTCTCCTTAATCTCATCCTACCACAAATGTCTATGCTTGCTTTAACCCTGTTATCTTTTCCTGTACTCAGTGGCTACTCTTCCTGTTGCTGAGTTCTGGTGACTCAAATCATTTCCTAAATTCCAGTGATATTGAACTCTCTCTTGTTCAGCTCCAAAACTCCCTGACATACAGGTGACTTCCAATAAGATATTTAAAATGTTAATATGGTTCATTAAAAAAGAGACTCATGTAATGAATAGATTTATTATAGATAGTGATATATTTCATGTATTTATTTTGTTAATTTTGGTGCCTTTGTTTGCAGCTCATGAAAACCCAAATTCCACTTCTCCTAATTTCAAACTATTACATGAAACAAAATTTATACCATCCATTCATCCATTCATTTTCTTGCTCCCTTGACCCTAGTGGGGTTAGGAGGGATGTTGGTGCCTATCTCCAGCAAACGTTTCGGGCGAGAGGCATTGTGCACCCTTGACAGGTCGCCACTCCATCGCAGACAAAATTTTGTACCACTGTTCTAATTTACTGATATGCACATCTAGAGTATTTTTTCTCGATGCACCTACCCTCCTGAGCAGTGTATTCATCAGATGGGATTGCATTAAAGTTGCCGCAGAGACCGCAGGTGCGATTGGAGTGGAGTTTGGCCATAGTCACGGCGATATTGGCCGCATTATCAATGGTGACAGCGAAGCCAAACTCTTCACTCCAGAGTTTATAAAACCCAAGCTCTGAGCCCACAAACACAGCATGAGATGCATAGGGAAGAGACAGTCTGTGAACAGGAAAATTTATTTGAAGCTGTTATTTCTGTCTATATTAATGATTTGATGATTTTTTGTGTGTGTGTGTTTTAGCTTTATTATTTTTTCACCTTTTTCCTCCTTGTGAAAGCTGTCCATCTACAGATAGGTGCAACTCGAAGACATCCCCCAGAAACAATGTTATTCCCGTTCTTTTGCCATTTTGAAAATCACCTAGATAGTGATAGTGAAAGCATATGTTTACATCAGTGATACAGCTACATCTGCATAAAAAGAATGACATTGGAATTTAAAGCTAATAATGAGGGTTCCTAAATAAAAAAAAAAGACCATACATTCTGTAGCAAGTAATGTTTAATATAACACTTGCTATCAGTTACACAGGAAATGAATGTTAAATTTTAGTGGAACGTCATTAAACTTAACCGTTAACTTAAATAAATTTTCTTCATGTTACTCACCCAGCAGAGTGAAGGAGTGATGGTTGCAGTCCCCAGCCAGAAGGTAGCTGCAATCTCCTGGAAACTCATATATAATCCCATCAAAGGTGTGAATATGATGTTGTCCGAAAAGACTGCATCTCCCAGTTATGCTTGCCACACAAGCTGGACACAAGAATATCCAATGAGTATGAAAATAGCAATGTGAAACATTAAATGCAGGCTATTTTATAGAAAGTGAGAGTCAACAGAAATGTAAAACTTGATAGATACACACACCAGTAAGCTGGAGGAAAACAAAAATTCCTTGCAGACGCCTCTTCACGTGCAACTGAATTAAAAACATAAAAGTAACTATCACAGTTATTTACATTATTGGCATTCCTTAATTATTAACAAATTTGCAAGTTTGATTAACAGGCTCTTCCTCAAATCTCAAACTAGTCCTACCTCCATTGCTCCAGATGCCAGAAAGGGAAAACAAAATTCAGAACAAGGGGGGAAAAAAATACACATTCAAATGTTACATAGTCAAGAGATACTGTGATGGTCAAGAACTGCTTTGGTGGGAAAGATTTGCAGCTATTGTAGGAGATTTGTTTTATAACATAGACTGTACCCCCGCCCAGCTCTTGTGGGGTTTCCCTGAAGGCCACTCCCCTCACCAGGTTATGTCAAGAAGGAATATCATTCTGTCTGCAATGTGGTGCCTGCAGACTGACACCATCAAACACAACTCAGCAAGACAATGCCAGGATATGCCTACTGATCGCCGAGCTGAGTGATTAGTCCACACATAACGTATCTGTACCAGCGCCAACCCAAACAATTATAGTGGAAAACACTCTCACCAGAGATATCTCACGCAATAACACTGCGTCTGCAGTGCCCCATGCTTGGACACTTTACTGGACTGCACCAAAATCTCACATGCACACTGAGAACAAGTGTTGATAAAAGCTCTCAGGTCAAACGGTTGGCGATTGTGTAGAATTTAGATAAAGAAGGGGAAACTAAATATTCATTTCTGCCAAAAAGTCTCTCAAATGGAACTAAATCCTTTGTGTGATCCATGATTGCTGAACCCTCTGCTTTATATGACAAATTATCTGTAAGTTCCCCCTTTACGGATTTTGTTTTGAATTTATGATTTAATTAAATCTTTTTTTAGCATAAATTGAATTTTGTTTAACAGTAATAACATTGCACAATCAACTGTCTGATTAACATCGTTTTAATCTATCTCTGCTAACTTGTTATGTTTCCTTTGCCAATGGTACTCCCTTCCTACAGAAGTTTTGTTGTTTTGAAGGACCTTATAAAAACTTGACTTTGTTACATTTGATTTAATTTAGCCTAACTGATGTTGACATACATTTCATGATATGTAAATGCTCCTCATGTCTGAGCATTTACATAGGAATTAAATGCTCAGTAAGTAAATAAGTAAATGAGATTTACTTGCTTGATTTGAATAAGTAAATCTTGAATGATTGTAAAACAACAAAAAATTTACTATCTGTATAGTCACCACTCAATGACTAACATTGCCTACGTATTTGTATTTGGTATTACCTTTGTCATAATGTCACAACATCATTGCATTTTATGAAAAACATTGACCCATTCATACATTAATTGACAATCTGAGAGTTAAGTTTCAAAGCTCTTTGAGTGCTAATTATTGATTAGGAAAATTAGAACATGAGTCATGCCACAAGTTTCAGTTTTGGCTTCAAACATCAGTATCTATGAGTTGTGTACTTTTTCATCAGCACAGTAACTGCACAGCAGTTCATGAGCCTAAATAATGTGATGTATCTCACATTTGTGTCACACTTGTGTTCATTCGAAAGCAGACAAGCACATCCACGTGGTGTGTGAGAGATGCACTCATGTGGCAAAAATATATATAAACCACGAATATGGTAAATGTTTTTCTTCTTGCGAGGTAATTCATTTATTTGAGATATTTTGTTCTTGGAGCTGACTTACTAAGTTGATCACAAAGTATTTTAAAACAAAACAAAGAGAGGCTACAGTAAAAAATACTGGAAAGCTGAAATATGTTAGTTTCTAGATTATGTTTAGTGGCTCTGTAAAATGCTATTTCATGTTAGAATTATTTAGTCTTCCTAATTATTTCTATAAACATGCATTGTCTAAGTGGTCCAACTCTGGTTTCACAAGGTGAAATATTAACTGTTGTTAGGTGTAATGCAGACAGCAAAAATATTAACGTCAAGCTAAAAACCAAAATAGAATGCCCGAGCACCATGTTCATTCATGTGCAGTATATTAAATACATGAACGCGCATTTCTTATTCTGGGAGAATTGCGTCATCGCACCTTCCGGGCTTTATTTTGTTTAGTCACAGAAAACGCAAAAAACTGCGACAGCTGGCTTTATATAAAACAATGGTTTAAAGTGTACTTTAGAAAACTACTTGGTAATATTGTTTAAAAAAAACAACAACAACAAAAAAAAAAAAAAAAACACTGAATCACTGAACAGTTTTAAGAAAATGTCAAAATGATTGAAAAGTCTCACGAAATATGACACAGAAACGCATTTGGTACGTCTGTTGGCTTTTCTAAATTGATTTAGGAAATTCAAAAGAAAGGAAAGGTTTTAGTCTTGTGGGGGCGGACCACAACACGCGCGCACTGCACAACGAGCCAGCGCGAGCGCGTCGACGAATTCCTGTTTAGTCCGCTGACTGACTGACTGTTATTTAGAGGAAACCCTTCTCTATTCTTACCCTCTATTTTAACACCTATTCCGTTAAACAGTCGGAGGATTTGAAGCAGAGGAATCGCCATGGCCGCGCTGTCGGGTGGAGAGAGATGCATCAAGTATCTGATGTTCGCCTTTAACCTGGTGTTTTGGGTAAGTGCGAGGCGAGAAAACATTTATTCTCACACGCATCCTGTGGGTTGTTTAAGAACGCGCACGGACATGCGGTGGGGACGGGGGGGGGGGGGGGGGGCGCTTCGCGTGCGCGCGGAGTCGTATGAGAACAGGTTACTAGATTGTGAATGAAATGATAGGGGTGTCCCGAATCGTGCAGAGCACCGAGCGGGTCTTAGCGCAGAGATATGATACAAAGCACTGACCGCTCTCACACATGCGCGCGCGCGCGCGCGTAGAACCCCTCACACACGCAACCGTGTCCTCAGTGTTTGTGGATCGGTCTGGAGAATAATCCCCAGTGGCCAAGTGACCCAGTTCCACGATGTAGCGTACACTGTGGACTGTGCCTGCGTGACATTTTAATAAACGAGACCAAGTAAAGATGACACAGGTGATACATGATTGATTTTTTAATTCGTCACGTTGTATTTAAAGCTGCAGCTGTGCGTTGGTGGGGGGGTAATTTATATTTGAGACCCACGCCTGCAGGGTGTGTCGTGTTTTATGTGAATGTGGTTGTAGATAGATGTTTTTTCCCTCTGAGCATTTCTAATTTGTGCCGCTATTTATAGTGGTAGGAATAGCCATACATTAGTGGGAAGGCAGGGATTTCCCACCGTGCGTGCGCGTGGGCCTTCATGCGTATACGTGTGCTTGGTATGTATTTGCAAATGTTACAGATTTTTTTCTTCTAAAAAGCAAGTTCATTTAATATATATATAGACCAAACAGAGACTCCAAGCCTTGGCCAGCCGCCTAAAGAGATACACAAGGGAGAATGAATCCAGAAGGATTAACCGGCTCTTCTCCACTCAACCAGCTAAGGTGTACTCTCAATGGCAGGGTAATAACAACAGAGCAGACCCACCAAGGCTGGAGACTGAACAATACTGGAAAGGCATATGGGAAAGGGAGGCGTCCCACAACAGCAATGCACAGTGGTTGATCTCTCTACGAGAGGACCATAGCAACCTCCCTGAGCAAGCTCCGGTAACCATCACTGTGACAGATGTCCAAGAAAGAGTCTCAGGTATGAAAAACTGGACAGCACCAGGGCCTGACATGATCCATGCCTACTGGCTAAAGACACTCACTGCCCTCCATGAGCGACTGGCAGGCCAAATGAACCAGCTGCTACAAAGTGGGACTCACCCTGAATGGTTAACTGAAGGGCGGACAATCCTAATCCAGAAGGATCCATCAAAGGGCCCAGTCCCACCCAACAATCGACCAATAACCTGCCTCTCCACAACCTGGAAGCTCATGTCAGGCATCATAGCAGTCAAGATAAGCAAACACATGGATAAACACATGAGCATGGCACAGAAAGGTATCGGTGTAAATAGCAGAGGAGCCAAACACCAACTCCTCATAGACCGCACAGTCGCCCGAGACTGCAAAACCCGACACACCAACCTGTGCATGGCTTGGATTGATTACAAGAAAGCCTATGACTCAATGCCGCATACTTGGATCATTGAATGCTTACAGATGTATAACATCAACAGGACTCTGAGAGCCTTCATTGCAAACTCAATGAGGCTGTGGAAAACCACCCTTGAAGCCAACTGCAAACCACTTGCACAAGTGTCCATCAAATGTGGCATATACCAAGGAGATGCTCTGTCCCCGCTACTGTTCTGCATAGGCCTGAACCCCCTCAGCCAAATTATCAACAAGACTGGCTACGGATACCGACTCAAAAATGGGGCCAACATCAGTCACCTTCTCTACATGGATGACATCAAACTGTACGCCAAGAGTGAACGAGACATCGACTCACTGATCCACACCACCAGGATCTACAGCACGGACATTGGGATGTCATTCGGACTAGAGAAGTGTGGACGGCTGATCACAAAGAGGGGGAAGGTGATCCGCACAGAAGGGGTCTCACTCCCAGAAGGAACAATAGCAGACATAGAGGACAGTTACAAGTATCTAGGTATACCACAAGCAAATGGCAACTTCGATGAGGCCACAAGGAAAGGAGCCACAGCTAAATACCTCCAACGAATAAGGCAAGTCCTGAGAAGCCAGCTCAATGGCAAGAACAAAATCCGTGCGATAAACAGCTATGCCTTGCCAGTAATCAGATACCCTGCTGGAATAATTAGCTGGCCAAAGGAGGAGATAAAAGCCACAGATATTAAGACTAGAAAGCTACTAACAATGCATGGAGGGTTCCATCCCAAATCCAGCACCCTGAGACTGTACACGAGCCGCAAGGAAGGAGGCAGAGGACTAGTGAGTGTGAGAACCACTGTCCAGGATGAAACAACTAAGATCCATAAATACATCAGGGACAAAGCCTCAACAGACAATGTGCTCAGTGAATGTCTCAGACAACAGGGAACGGAGGTTGAGGTGCCAGAGATACCATCATGGGAGGACAAGCCCCTACATGGGATGTACCACCAGCAAATAACCCAAGTGGCTGATATCAGTAAATCCTACCAATGGCTGGAAAAAGCTGGACTCAAGGACAGCACAGAGGCCCTCATCCTGGCCGCCCAGGAACAGGCCCTAAACACCAGAGCAATAGAGGCCCAGATCTACCACACCAGACAAGACCCAAGGTGTAGGTTGTGCAAGGAGGCCCCTGAGACAGTCCAGCACATAACAGCAGGGTGCAAGATACTGGCAGGGAAAGCGTACATGGAACGACATAACCAAGTGGCGGGCATAGTGTACAGAAACATCTGTGCAGAATATGGACTGGAAACCCCGAGATCAAAGTGGGAAACACCCCCAAAGGTGGTGGAGAACGCCAGAGCTAAGATCCTGTGGGACTTCCAGATCCAGACAGACAGAATGGTAATGGCGAACCAACCAGACATTGTCGTAGTGGATAAACAACAGAGGAAAGCCGTTGTGGTAGATGTAGCAATACCAAGCGATTGCAACATCAGGAAAAAGGAGCACGAGAAACTAGAGAAATATCAGGGCCTCAGGGAGGAACTGGAGAGGGCCTGGAAGGTGAAGACCACAGTGGTGCCTGTGGTCATCGGGGCCCTCGGGGCAGTCACCCCCAAACTGGATCAATGGCTACAACAGATCCCAGGAACAACATCAGACATCTCAGTCCAGAAATGTGCAGTCCTTGGCACAGCCAAGATACTGCGCAGGACCCTCAAGCTCCCAGGCCTCTGGTAGAGGACCCGAGCTCAGAGGATAAGAACCACCCGCGGTGGGTGAGAAGGGAATTTTTTTTTTTTTATAGATGTCAATAGATAAGGCATCAGTATATCACCCGAGAGGGCGGGGTTCGAATCCAGTCTGGGTCCTTAGGCAAGACCCTTCAAGCTACTGCCTACCTCATACCATGAGAGATACTAAGTTGCATAACATGCCGGCTCAGACGTCGCCCGGCCAAACAAGGTCTGCGTCAGGTGTTGGGGAACCAGAGCACCTTGATGACAAATGGGCTACTGGAACAAGACGGAAATGGGCGAGAGATGAAAATGTGGATCTGTTGGAATGCTACTACTCAAGTAACCCTAGTCAGAGAGGTTACATGCAAAGACTGGGGAAGGAATGGTTACTTCGACATCCCCAGTCAACATTAAGCGCTAAACAACTAGTAGCTCAGTGTTCCAACATCCGCAAACGGCAACTGCTATCACAACTTGAGATTGACGAGATACAACACAAATGCTACGGCAAAAGGGAGGAACCCGGATGTCAGAACTGTGGGGACTTAACTACAAGTCCCCACCCAGTGAGGGGATACACGGCCCCAGTGAGCGAATCAGAGCTGAACGAGACAGCTGCTGACCTGAGAGAGAGAATCATGACCCGAATGACAACCAGGCCTCCCCGGCGCCAATTACAACGGCTGAGTGAAGTACCATCAGAAAGTCTCATTGAGAATGTGAATGCAGCATTGAGAACAATCCCTACCACTACCATAACAGAAACCAATGAGCTGATCTACAACTCAGCATCAGTGATCCTTGAGATACTTGGCTATAAGAGCAACCATGAGACCCAATACCCACCATGGAAAAGGCGGTTAGAGGCTAAAATCAAGGTAACAAGGAGGGAAGTGAGCCAACTGTCAGAGCTCCACAAGGGTACAATGAAAAGACAAGTACCCAGAAAGTTGCCCATACCTGAAGCACTCGAAACCAGAGCACATTTCTGGACATCTCAGTCCAGAAATGTGCAGTCCTTGGCACAGCCAAGATACTGCGCAGGACCCTCAAGCTCCCAGGCCTCTGGTAGAGGACCCGAGCTCAGAGGATAAGAACCACCCGCGGTGGGTGAGAAGGGAATTTTTTTTTACATTAATAATCAATAAAGATTCTCAAGCACACTTGACTAAATTGATTTTAGTTTGTATAAAACGTCAGATCGTCATGTGACTGCAGTTGTGTCATAAAGGGGAAGTGGGAGAACGATCTGAAAATTTTATAAACAATTCTTTCAACATCAAATCATAGAAAGTTAAAATGTTCACCTTTTTGTGTCTGTCAGAACAAGGCTGATGTTATATTTCTGGGATTCAAGCCAACCTCTGAGCTCCAGTGTCCACATATAGAGAATACATGAAACAGTGGTGAGTCTGCCCGGGAGTAGGCAACCTACCAAGATTATTCCAGGAGAGCATCAACAACTCGTCCAGAAGTACCTCAGCTACCTCAGCTACCTCAGTTACCTCAGTTAAGGTCATGATTCAGCGACACAGAAGAGGCTGGGCAAAACAGAATGCAAATGTTCATCAGAACACAAAGACTTACATTTTCAAAAATAAAAGAAATAACTTGATGACCCTCACAGCAGTTTCGGCATTCACATTCAAAAGCAATTTTGCAAGGAAAAGAAGTTTAAATTGTGACGTATTATAGTTTGAGCTACATGAGTTTTAGTATGTTTGGAAAGTATTTTTACTATAATATACAAAATCATCAAAACCAATGTTGGCAGAGTGGAAAATAAAAAGGACTAGAATGCTTCTGTTTGGGGGCTGTTTGTTGATTTTGGGCCATAAGCTTTGTTTGATTGTACCTCAGACTGCCTCCAGTATCAGACCATAACGATCAAGCTTCTCAAACCAGGATAGTCACGTTTAGTTTGACAATGGAGCAGTAAATATGCTGCCAGCAGGAATCTCAGAAAATGTTCAGAAAATGTTGATGTGCCCAAACAGGAACCCTCTGAAATGCAGTGGGACTATTAAACGCCTGTATGTGTGACTTAAGCAAATGCCATTTTTAGACAACACAATGGAAACACATGTGGAAACATAGCACAATGAGTTGGAAAAACACAGACCAGTCCTCATTTGATTAAACAAAGTGTGAAGGTTGCTTTCTGTACCTGCTCTGCCACTCCTGACTGTGTAATCAGGTGACTTAAGGTGTGGTGTCCCAAATGTTTCTTTCCTTTTACCCCACGCAGTTCAGCTTTCTGTTGGGCTGAAGCTTAATTCTCTGAACGGTGGATTGGCTCATACTGAGTTACTATGGCTCTTCCCAGGGGGATCAAGTGTTTAAAATATCTCATATTTATCTTCAACTTTATTTTCGCGGTAGGTGCACTTTATTTTTCTATATTGTGAGAAAAGATCAGACAGAGATGGTAACAATATATAGAGTCAGCCATTTTGCTAGAGTATAGTGAGACCAAGAAGAGGCTTAGAAGCAAAGCAATACATGAAAATCAGGTGGGAACGATAAAACCTCACAAAGCTGCACTTTTCTCACTGAAGAAAATACAAGGTATTACACTTGCAAAAGTCAAACATGTACTCATCTGTGCTCACGGAGCTTCTTAGAGCATCACAATGTGGTCGTCTTGGATTGGAAAAACATTAATTCTTTCAAGGTCAATTTAAGCCATCTTTTCTTCACAGTTTAAGAAATAGAACTCCTGCAAAGTGGTCCCGGATGCCAATATTTTGTAATTGTAACATTTATCATTTACCATGCAAATATTACATTCTTATTCTCTCCTTATGTGACTTTTCAGTGTAGAGGTGAACTTATATTCTTGAATATATTTTCAGTTCTTTTCATGTTTGTCTAACAATATATAGACCTGAATCAATATACAAAAGAGACTTCAGGAACGAGGCGTGCTGATTAAATGAGCAGTTTGTGCAGTGGTTTCATCATGTGCCATGAGTATTTACCACAAAGGACTCTAATGTTTACGCAGGCAGGCTAAACTAGCACTGCAGAAACATTCCTGAAGCCTCAAGAAGTAAAAAAATGGAAGAGAAAGACTTTAGAGAGGGCACGTCAGAGCAAATTTCAGCGCAGCTGCTTGCACTTGTTGGAGCTTGTTTTTAAAGGCACCTTGATGTCATGCAGATTTAAGGTATGCCCTGACTATGGACTAGACCATTATATTAAAAGTTACAGTAGAGGGAAGCATGCAGTGTTAATTTAGTGCTAATTATAGCATTGTGTTAACTGAGGTATGTAATGTGTGTCAGCTTGCAGGCACTGCTGTACTGGCTATAGGTCTGTGGCTGAAACTGGACTCGAAAACCAATAGCCTGTTACAAGGAGAAGATTCTCCATATGTGTTATACTCAGGTAAGACAGATTCATAAAATAACAGGCATGCCTGAAAGTTTGTATTATGTGAACTCATTCATGCCCTATGTCATATGATGTTTAGGTGTTTATGTCCTGATTGCCGTTGGAGCGCTTATGATGGTTGTGGGCTTCCTGGGATGTTGTGGAGCAATCCAGGAATCGCCATTGATGCTGGGGCTGGTTTGTAGCACTTATTATAATTTTTGGGTATTTTGCAAGTAGGGTCTTAAACGTGTAAACAGATTTGTATTTGATGAGGAAATGAGGAAAGTTTCATTTCTACCATCAGATGCTATTATGTTTCTGGCAACATAAGGTTAAATGAGAAAAAGAGAAAATTAACAACAAATGTGTAAATCATCAACCAAAACCTGAATATAAGATAAGTAAAACAAAGTGATAATGCAACGAGCAAATATGTGATTATAAATCGATAACTAACATATTTTTCCAACACTATGCATTAGCCCATTTATACAGCATTAGATTGACACAGAACATATCTGTCATGCTTGGGTGAAGGAGAATAACTTATTACCCAAAAAATTACATATAAATTCTATGTGTATACTCAAAAGAAGAGATAAAAATAGTTTTTTTAAAAAAGAGATAAAAATAAGAACTTAGTGACAATTCAACCTTTTTATTTCATACCTGAGTAACAGCATTCAAAACAGTAATTTCCTTACATATAGTCAGGTTCACAAACATTTGCATCCAGGTTTTATATATTCTTTTTTTCACAGACTAAATTCTCAATATCCATAACTTGTGAACTCCCTATTCAAGGTATGAGACATCTGCTTTTATCATTGTTTACTGAATAGTCTCAAGGCCACAAGGGAGTCAGTAGATTTTCAGCGCTTGCTCCCGCCTTCCTGCCCAGTGTGGTCATAATCTGCTTGCACTAAATCTTACTGGAGGAGGAGCCAATGAAAACTGGGTTTGGCCACACTCCACTGCCTTTGCATTGTGCAAATGCACATACAATACCGGCACACAAGCATGCATGGAAGACAATCGTCAGCTGAGTTTAATTTTGTGTTTTTCTGTGCAGTTCTTTTCATTCCTGCTGATCATATTTGCCATCGAGATAGCAGCTGGATTCTGGGGATTTTCAAACCAGAACAAGGTAAACTAACTACAGTGTGTTTTCAAAATGGATGCCATGATGCTTAAAGACAAAATGAAAGTAAAAGCACGAGCTCTTCAGATAAAGGGGGATCTCAGTTTATTAGAATATCATTAATAAACTGAATTACTGTAGTAATTCAGTTCAGAACGCCACACATTGGACAGATTTATCAAATACCCAGTTTATGTATTTATTTCATTACGTTAGACCAATGCAAATACTTTTAAATGTGAAAATGTCATGTTATAGTCCACACAAGACAACTGCTGACATGACAGTTCTCCAGCAGTCACTGCTGGCCACAAAAGCAGATTGCAAAAGAAGCTGGTTGGTGTATTCACACACATTGAGTCACTGAGTACTAGGTCTTTATTTTGGGTAAAAGCACAATTATTTAGTACAACACAATGGACAACAAATAAAGGGTATTTTAAAGACATGATCAAAAATGAACATTTTTGACTTAGTTGGAACATAAGTTTTTTAGTTTACCATGCTTGTGGTTGTGTTGCAGGTGTTGGATGTGATCAATGGATTCTACAGACAGACATACGAAGAGTACGATAAAACAAGAGATGAGGGCCTAAAAGAGACTCTGCGTGTGATCCAAACTGAGGTGAGACATGTTGGACTTAATTTTCTCTGACTGACAATTATCTGGACCAATGCTAATTTATCACAAAGGGGGGATTTTGCAAATAAATGTTTTACCTAAGTTAGATGAGTGTTTCTTAGAGCTGGAGGAGAGCTATTATATCTGAGTTGTGTTTTTGTAAGACCTGTAGCGTTATCTGCGAGGCAGCATAATTATGCAGAGCATAACTATGGAAGTGAAGATACAGAAGCTAAAATGGAAAATTCATCAATCATATCCTCAGCTCAGGCTTGCTGGGAACATTTCCATGACTCCAAAAAATTGAGAACTAAAGAACAAGCCAATATTTACAGTATCTCTTCAAAACACATAGACTGATTAGATTATGTGTTATCTGTCTGTTTCCAGTTATACTGCTGCGGTCTCAAGGGTAGGTTGGAAGAAACTCATCCTGAGCTTTGTCCCCCGGCAGAAAATCTTGAGATGTTCATTATTAAGGTAAAACCACGACCTAAATTTTCCAACAAATGTTTTATCTCTGTTGTGACTGTATAATTTGTGTTATTAGTGTCCATGTATTGTTATGGAAACATCTGTTGCAGGAGTTTGCACAATCTCTGGCTCTCTGTTACTTTTATTGGTATACATTGTGTTGTTGAGCATGCTGTAAAGCAAGGGAGCTGAATTACTCCTGTTTATTACAGAGCTGTCCTGATGTCATCGACGAGGTGTTTAACTCCAAGTTACACATTGTTGGAGGAATAGGGATCACCATTGGGGTCATTATGGTGAGTGTGAGTGGGATCATAAGTGACATTTCATGTTTCAGAAGGGTCTCCAACTCAAGGCTCTGGAATCACTATGCAAAATCCCTAGAAAATAACAAAAAGTGTTTATTTTCACTGAAATATTTACATAACAGGTTTGGGGAATAGTAGATTTTATTTAACTAATTTATTTCATTGTATTTCCCTTCAACATGTAAAGTAAAACAGGTCTTGATGTGGTTAATTTACAGTGACTTGCAGAAGTGTTACTACCACTTCAACCTTCTGACATTTTGTATGTATGTGCAATCTATGTATGTATGTATGTATGTGTATGTGCAATTTAAGCTCAGTATGAATACAGCTGTTCTGTGAGAGCCTTAATGTACAAACAACATCATGAAGACCAATAGAAAGGTCAGGGAAGAAGATAAAGTATAGGGTCAAATGTTTCACAGAGTACTGTTAATCAGATGGACATTTTGGTTCACATGTAAAATACAGAAAACTAACGTCCTTAAATTGAACACACCACGTTAACAAAGAAACTTGGTGGCGGCATCAACATTATGCACAGGGGATTCTTTTCTTCAACGCAAACAATGAAACTGGTCAGAGTAGAGGTAGCGACAACAATCCAAGACATACAGCCATTCACAGATATGGAAACATTGACACATACTTTTCATCCAGTGAAACTGGTTAGAGGCAAAACCCTATAAGATGTGCAGCTGCGATTGTGGCATCAGGTGTATCGACAAAGGATTGACTTGCAAAAATATTTTGAAAACCATTTTTTCTTCACTTAACAACTCATCTTGACTACATGACTAGATATTGCTGACTACATATTGCTTCATAAGCAATATGTTTATCATATGGCTTGTTTGCAATTCTAGACTATTTTAATTAGTACTAGAGAGAGCCAAATAATTCAGCCGATTGCAAAGGTAGCAGATATTTAGGAATGGATAATACACACACATAATATATCCTTTGTATTTCTCCAACAGGTGTTTGGGTTGATCTTTACCATGCTCCTGTGCTGTGCCATCAGGAAATCTCGGGAGGTGGTGTAACACCCACTGGAAGTCATTTTTATCGTTGCATGATGTCGTTCTCAGAGTCTCCACTGCCAACAAAAATGGATCACTGCTTTTTAAGGAGGGTGCTAACCTAAGCTAAAAAGGGTTAGCTTAATTTTGAATGTAGAGAATGTGAAGGTGTGATACACTTGATTTTGGTCAATCTGGTTTATTTACGTACAGGGTTTTAAGAATTGTGCTACGACACAGCATAAAACATTTCATACGAACCTTCTGGTCAATGTTTTTTTAATGTACAGACTGGCCTTTCTGGCACAGTAATGATCAAGTTCCAGCATTGAGCCAAATAATTTTTAACAACATAGATATATTTAAAGCCAAAATTAAAATGTTTAATTTAAGACTAAAATTAATGTTTTTTTGTTTGTTCTTTTTTTTTTTAATGCTACAATTGGCTTACTTTATAAATATGGTCCAAAATGAAAAATTATTTTGTCAGTAAACAAATTTTGGCAGAATGTTTGCTTGTTTGTTTCTGAGCTTTTTTTCCCCTTTTATTTAATTGAGACCAAAGCTAACCAGATGCTAGATGTTACCTCAAAAGACAGAATTCATGTCCCAACATATTTTCACATTCTCTCAAATCAGCGACACCTTTGCTCCTAAGATAGATGCAATGTTTTTACTATGTCCATGTATGGAACGGGTGCCATCTGCGTCAGTAGCAGTGTAGTACTGAAATGTGTAAATTTGTGGTTATTTGACTGAAATCAGCATTTGTGAGCTTCTAACTATCTAAGCGAAACAGCATGTCAGTGTGTATTGATGATATTGATTTATCGATGGCGACCACTTTAGATATCCTGCTAATGGAAACACCAACACTTCAGTGCAACACAGAAGTAAACAAGGCAACAAAACCTATGATGGCTAGCAGCAATGCCAGGCTAAAATCTACGAGATATTTATGATTTAAACAAGCTTGGTGTTACAGTAGCATTCGACTCCATTTTGTCTGTCATTTATTTTTTTAATTTGTCCCTGTTTGAAACGCCTTTTATTTGTTTTTTTTTTCAATTTTTGTATGTTTTATATTTCTGTTTGTAAATTTTCAGATTCTTGCTGTGTATATGTCATATGCAGTTTAAACATTTTGCAGTGTCCTCTTGATTTGACAGATTAATTTCATTTATACACTATGCACTGTAACTATGTTAACAAGAGCCAAATACAATAAAGTGATTTAGGTTGAATTTGAGGATTTTTTTTATCTGTCTTGGACTCACAAGCACATATTCCTAGAAATAACATTCTCACAGGTTGCTTTTAATCATGATACCAAGCATTTTTATGATAAGATACCATACTTGTCCATACTATTCCCCAGAGTTTCTAGTTCTTTTGTGTTCACTTGAAAAACAAAAATCAAGTATTAAAATTCAACATGAACTTATTGTAAATATGTCTGCAGTGCAAATGCTTTAAAACCGCAATTTTCAAAGAGAAGGCAGACAAAAGGAGAGAAAAAAAAATAAGGGACATGAAAAAGGAGATATGGAACATGAGAAAAATATGTTACAGTATGGAGCATTAAAAGTATGTGTGCAAAGATTGAAGAATGCAAAACACGAAGGAGGCCGCTTGGAAGAGACTGTAAGGAAGCAAAGATGAACACATGAAGGAATGAGGGAAGGACCCAAGGGAGGGTGGGAGGAAAGGCATCAGAAAGGAAGAAATGGAAAGAAGGATGGACACAATAAAGTTGGGAAGGGGGGGCACAATAAAGAAAGGAACGACATAAGTGAAAAGACATAAAGGATAAAAGGAATGGAGGAAACAAAAAAGGAAGGTGACAAGAATATAAGAAATTACAGATACCGAGAGGGATTGAAGGAAGGAGACGAAAGTTAAATTAAGATCACAATCAAGGTTGAACATAATGTTTAGATTACAGGTAGAAAACAAAGACTATTTGACTTTTTCATATGTTTCCAGATCTAAGCAATTCAATTCCATTTGTTTTCCAGACTCTGCTGGAACTCTGTTTAATCATATGGACACCAAACATGAACAATTTACTACTTCACTGCCAGGATTAGAAAGGCTGAGGTGTCCTGATAACACAATAACATTTTCAGTTTGTTCCCTAGTGTGCAGAGAGAAAAAAAACAAACAAAAAAACACCCAATCCTTCAATTTTTTCCACTTTGATTTTGGTGACAATCAACAGTGACTCATGGAGATCATAAACAAAGAAAAGAGCTGCCTTTGATTAAGACAAAGTGATTCTGAGTCACTTTGTCTTAATTAAATTGTGGAAAACTTGTCTCAAAAACTAAGGATGCAGAAGTAACAGTAAACAGAAGGCTGTGTAATAGATTAAGAGTCTAATTAAAATCCAGATGACTCAGTTTCTCCCAAAAGCAGAGGTGAAAACAGCTTTTGTGTTCCTTTGATTACAGTACAAGGAAGCGGACTATGATTTGGCTGTTGAAAGTTGGGTGCTGCCAAAGTCCCACTATGCAGATAAGGCTGATTGTAAAAAGGAGAGAACCGGCACTTACTTGTATGACCATGTTTCTGAACTGTTACAACAGTATGTTTCTTTTCTTCACAACAAACTGTGATGCTCAAAGAAATATAGGAGCACAAAGATAAGAAAGAAGCATTTTGAAAGACAAATAATGACGCAGATGAGTTTTTCTTTTTTCCTAAGAGTAAATTACTTCATGGATGTATAGTGCTGTGAAAACAATTTCTTCTGGGTTTTTTTTTTTGGTCATACTTAAATATTTTATGCGAACAAACAAAAATTGTATTGTCAGAAAATCTGAGTGAATCCAAAATTTAATTTTCAAACGTTTTAATTTAGTGAGAAGCAACAGTTATCTGTATCAACTCTATATGAAAGTACAGCTGGGTTCCATATTTAATGTTGAAGTATGATTTAACACTTTTGTTGGTTCAATTTCACTACCCACACCAATGCTTCATTAATGGTAGACTTGTAGAATCAAGAAATCATCAAACAGAACATGAAGTGAGTTAACAAATCTCAAAATTGAATACAGGATTTAATGATCCGCAGAAATTCCGATTAAAAACAAATTCAGTCAGTCTGTGAAAGCTTACAACACAAAACAACAAATCTACAATAACAAGCAGGTCCAAATTCCTCCTCAAAGAAAGACTTCTTGCCAGCCATCACAAATGATTTATTGCAGTTGTTGCTGCCAACCTTGGCACGATCACTTACTGGGTTTATTTAGGCTTTACTTTTGGTGTCGTAATGGATAGATTTTTTCTCCTCTCAAAAATAAGTTACTGTTTGAAAACAGCATTCACTGTTTATCTCTAATATTATGAGTTTAAATATATAAAACTTTAGAAGTAAGGAAAAAAAGAAGAAACCAGAAGAAAAAGTCGAATGAGACAAATATGTCACTATGTCACTTTATGCTGTGCAATGTGAAATTACAAGATTTTTTCCTTATTTTATTTGTTTCGCAAAACCTTATCTCAGTTCATCCATTTCCCTATAAATACAGTCATCTCTTATGTTTTCATTTACATATAACAGATTTTCACAGATCAAAAGCATTACAGTGTGACAACACTGCAATGAACTATCAAGAAAAAACACATTGAAAAAAATTACAGTGCAAATATTTTATCCAAAATTAGATGTTCTTTTTCTGAATGTTGCCATAAAAAGTGCATTTCTAGTTTCCTGTTAGAGCAACACATCAGTCTTCATCCTCGTCCTCTGAGCTATCTGAGTGAGCATTCAGGGAATTGTGGGACTTTGTGTGTAATGTAGTGTGTGTCCGCAGCACCATGTTCATACGGAGCAGATTTGTGAGACACTGCAGCACAGCCAGTACCAGCTGATACTTACAAGAGACGGATTCAAGGCCCAAGTCCAAAAGTTTTAATGACATGTTCCCCTTTTTACAAGAGCATAAGCTTAGTTTGCCATCTCCAAGAGGACCTTCAGTGTGTATGAGGTTTGTGCTGAGGGCTTTGGGTTGTTTTGGAATTAAAGCTGTAACCCTGGTTTGTGCCTGCAGGAAATGTTTTAGGTTGTGAGAGTAAATCTGCTGGGGCACGCTCAACAGGGCCTTTGCCAAGAGCTGGGAAACTGCACTTGTGTTAACAGAAACTGAGCAACTGTGACCATATTGATGAAGGGCACGGTGCAGCAGAAACTCAAATGTCCCACCAGCAGATATTACACAACCTGTGTCTATCACACATTTCTGATGAAGATGCACTCTGCATGCAGTTGCATCACTTATATTGTCTGCATGTAAAGATCTGCATTTTTCTGATGGGATGGTTTTCTTTAGAGCTGTCTGAATCTTGTGCCAGGGCTCCAATGCTGTCAGTAGCATTCGAAAGGCATCTTGAAATGCACATGCATGCTGATCAGCTTGACCTTCGCTTGGGGCACAAATCACCAGGCTACAAGGTTTAACTTTGAGTCTTTCTTCACAATCATGGAAGTCCAAATGAACGTATCTGTCAAAAACAAAATGACAATAGTTAATCTGAATGTTGTACAGTAGATGACAATGTCTTGAAAAGTTACACATGTGCCATGAGTTTTTTTCACATTCTGCAATGTTACATCCATGAAACATCAATGTATGTTTCACAATAACTCTAGGTCCTCCTACTTTTTTCATGCTGGACATTTTAGTTTAGCAGTAGCAATAGATTAAATGACTTTTAAAATTGATCATACAAAGTAATATCTGAACCCAACAGTAGAATCGAACTTCAATACAATTAATGAGGTTGTGGATTTAAGTTTTGTGTCATAAAGCTTTGCTTTAATTCTATTTCTTTTTGCAATCAAATCATAAGAAATCATAGTCATTATCACAGGGAGAGAGAGAGTGCTGCCAAGCCATAAAGAAGGAACAGCAGGCTGGAACTTCTGCAGGAAGTTCCAGCCTGCAGAAAGTTTTAAAGAATTAAGTCTAAACACTTTGAGTAATTGAATAAGACCCAATGCAAAATATGTGTATTAATATTGTTTTAATGCTGAATCAGAGAAGCTGAAAGAGGTTATAGATGTGATTTTGAGAATGAACTTGAGATGATGTGGAATGTGTAACGGCAATCAAAGATGTGTTGGAAGTAGATATTACATGACAGATAGAAAGGAAAAGGAAAAACTGAAAGTAGAGCAAATGTGACTGGTCTGTCCTGAGCACAGTCCAGGACAAAAGAAGAACCAACGGAGCAGAGTTTACTGATCAGGGAAATAGAAAACAGTTGGAAGAGACTCAGATTGCTGAGAGAAGGCCTGTGTGTGCAGGCAAAAGGATGGCCTTGAGCAGGCCCAGAACAAGAACACAGACATCGCATAATGTCTCCAAAACAAAGGTGGTTCAGTCAATAACACTAGCCTGGCAACAGTGCTACCCAATGTGATCACATTCACAGCGTGGAAACCCCTATAAAAACCGATGCAAAAGAGAACTGTTGGTTGGATCCTCCAGGCAGCTTCAAGCCAAAATCAAGATGAACAAAGAACTCTGCAGCTGAAGAAGTGCTGGCGCCATAGATGAACCGAAGACTGTCCCGCGTATTGGGACCAACCCATCAGTCCTGCAATCTGTGGCACCAAATTGCACTTCCCTCATCATCTGGGTTCAGACCCCAAAGACAAATGTCAAAGGCAAGAACAGCCACCACCCAAAGCCTTTTCTCAGCATCAATGCAGAGACGAAAGCTCAACAGACCTGCAGGGACGCCTGCCTTCATCGATCAGCCTCCACCTCCTGCTGGGACACATTCTTCATCATCAAGCCAAATCTGGGGTTCGAAATAAAATTTCTCTTTGGTTCTCAGTTTCAGCATTAGGGAAAGAAAGGTTATATTAAGGTGATTGATTTTTTTTTTGTCATATTTAATTATTTCTGTTACTGAATTGAACTGTGCTGACCCTTGCAAAACACTGCCTTTACTAATAAAATATTTAGCATAAAGTAAACCCTACAGGATATGGTGGACATCCAATTAATGTGTCACCTCAAAGTTCTGTGATAGGTGCAATTAATCATGGTGCTTGACTTTGAAGAAAGAACCTAAAATATATGCACCTACCTGTGGGCTCCAAGCAGTAATGGTTTACAGAAAGTCAGTTTTGCAATATGCTCTGGATGAATCCTCCTGCAGTCTGAGATGGGTGTTACCCCACTTAGCTGCGTAAACAGAGAAATTTCTTCTTCACTGACACACTCCACAAGGCACATCCCTGCCTGTGTTGCTGCAGCCAGGACAGCAGAGGACTGTTTCAGTGCACACAAAAGGACAGAGACACCAAAACTCTGCAGAGTTGCAATTATGCTCTCCACTGACTTTTCTGTCCAAGAGCTAAAGTGCACAATACCCCTGTCCTCTGTCACTTTGTCTCCACAAAGCAACTCAAGTACATCTCCTGTGTTGAGTAATTTCGGCTGCAGGTATCCATTGAAAACTACAGCTTTGAGTGGCTGCTTTCTTACTTGGGGGCAAGGCGTAGCAAAGTCTCTGTGAATTACCTGCCCTTCAATCAAACGTGAGCAGCTGACAGGGATGCCTGATACTTGGGTATGCAGTGCTGGGAAGCTGTTATTTAAAAGCTGAATGGAGAATGAGGGTTGGTCATCTGTTACCTTCCAGTGGCTGAGCAGTTCACAGAAGAGGTTGCGGAAAAAGTCACAATACGCATAGCCCAGGCGTGTGTGAAAAAACGATACCAGAAGAGTTTGAAAACTGAGATTGTGTTGTGTTTTCGCTGTGAAATTCTCTAATGAAACACAGAATCCATGTGGCAGCACATTCAGCACAATGAGTTCATCCAACTCAGTCAGTGCAAATTCTAGCAATCTGTCAGCCAAGTGCCTGGCAGTGGCAGCTTCTGCTGCTTTTGTGGAGTTATGAGGCTGAAACATATGAGGCTCCTTAGTGGCTGTTGCATGAATTATTCGTAGTAATGATGCAAGCAGAAGAACAAAGGTTTTGGATCCATCACCCGTTATTGTGCTGTGCTTCCAGGCGCACCTCACCACCATCCTAAGAAAAAACACAAATAACATTGCAGAAGAATTAACAATTAACCAAACAGTGTAGAAATATTCACATTTATGGCATTTGTTCTGACCTGGCCAGTGGGTGATCCAGATGTAGAGCAGTGAGTATGCGTTTTCCGCTTCGGCTCAACATCACTTGTCCTGTATCTCTAGTGAACAACACCTGTCCTCCTTCAGGTCCAAAACTCCGGAGGATGATGGACTCCAGTGCAGACACGGTCTGTAAGACGTGATTGAGGTGGAGTTGCTCCAGTGGCACCATCTTTACACGCTGTTATTGAAAATTATAAAGAAGGAAGTGCTTCAACTTTAGATCCTGGATTTGTAAATTCACATTAGTCATCTTACCTTCATGTTTTATTCTGAAATGTCAAGGTTTACATTTAGATTAGGTGTTTTTTTAGATTTAGTATGCCATGTACTGAACACATCAAGAAGACTTCATAAATCCCCTGTGCTTGGTCAAGAATAAATCAAAACAAAGCAGACATATAATGAGTAGAGCTGAGGATGGTTTGTAGAACATGATCTAATTAAAGGATCTGGGACTTCCTCCCAGACAGTAGATCTGTCAGCTTTGAAAGAAAACCCGAGGGGAATACAGTGGAAGGAGTTGAATATCACCTTACAGAGACAGTAGTAGGACGAATCAGGATGAATGGGAAGGCATTATCAATGACAGCAGAGGCTTAAGATGTGAAAAAATGCAATGTGACGAAAAGACTTTCAGTCGCAATAAATCAAAAAGAAAGGGCTTTCTTTTTGAGTTGAATAAAATAAAATAAAATATGATATAATATAATATACTTATAGCAACCACACATAAGGATAATTTTGAGAGACCAGGTAATAAAACATGCATGTCTTTTGCTGCTGCTGCTTCTGTGGAGTCCAAACAGAGACCATGAATGTTTGGGGAGAATTATGGAAATTCCATGAAGAAATCCTTCTGTCAGGTTTCAAACTCAGCTTGCTTGATGTAGGCAACAGTGTCAACAATTATACCACCGTGCAACTGATAAATGATCTTATTTCTTGGGATTTTTAATTATCTTTATTGAGAGTGCCAATAAATGTGGATAATACAGCTTAAAAGACTTTCTGAAATGTAAAATGTACAATATCTGTAAGATATGTGTAGAATATGGATCACCACGATTAAGAGCTATCTAGTCTTTATTTTTAAAAAGCAGAGAAAACGTTCATAGTATGATATAGAACAAGTTTTATGTCGTCTCAATTTAGTCATAGGGTCAAGTTTTGTGATATTGGATTTTGCTTCAACTTAAGAAGGCATGCAGTTTCACGATTGCAAATGTAATTTTAATAAAATCTTTGAATCAGTTTGTCGATAAATAAACATCGAGGAATCCAAACTAAAATCTTCTTGTATTCATCTTAACATTTAGATGAGTTCGATAGAGAGCACGGTCTTTGTTTAAGACAGTTTTATTATTCAAACACGGCTTGTTGTTTCTGAAACAAACACTGTCTGCTTAAGACCGGAAAATGAAATGCAAATAACCACAGTTTCGTTGTGAGTGTGTAAGTAGCTTATCCTGTTGCGGAGAAAATCATTAACTTAATGCAGCCTAGTATGAATGATGAAAACTCGACAGCAACAAAAGACTAACGGTTCCACGGTAGCATTTACAAGCTAGCTCTTCACATGACTCTACCGAAAAGCTTCACAAGCGACCTTAAATTTATAAAATACAGTTATAAACACATAGTAACCTGATTAACTTAAAAGAAAATAAATAAAATGAACGAGAAAACTCACACACCAGACGAACAGGAAGGATTTCCGTGTTGCCTAGAAACAAGCCTTCCTCTTTGATTGATAAGACTCGTCTCAGAGTATTGCCATCTAGCGGTTCAATGAGGAAATTGCGTGACTTTTTTTTTTTTTTTTCTAACTCTCGAATATAATAAACGTATAAATACTAACTATTTACTACAGGCTTGAAGCACACATTAATAATCTTACTTTACACCCCCCTTCTTTCTCCACTAAAAGTTTCCATTAAATTAAATTAAATTAAACTAAAATAAATTAAGTTCAGTTCAGTTAAATTAAGTTAAATTTCATTTAATTTAATTTAAATAACGAGCAATTTGTTGCTTGTTATAAAGAACTGTATCAAGATTTTGTTTTATTCATTATAATCTGTATTTAATTTTGTAATTTTAATTTGATCAGGATTAGAGTGCCCTGCAAAGGTAGTCATAATCATTGAACCTATTCAGATGTTGTCATGTTCAAGGTATAAGAATATTTCATTGGGTTTTGTGTGATTGAGTAATTTAAAGTAGCGAGCAATTATCTGGTGGAAGGAAATGATGACCGGTTTTCAAAATGGTTTGCAACTAAAATATCTTAAACATGATTTAAGGTATTTCACCCTTTTTATCAGTGGGTCCATGAGAATACAACTGTCCTCAAGACAGTTATAGTGTTAGATGTATAAAAGTATATTTAAGTTCCTGGTTTCCTTGTAATTTTGAAAAACGTTTCCATCACCAATTTGCTGTCTAAGAAGTATCAATGCAAGTCTGCAGACTTAGCAAAAAGAGAAATGACACTTTAAGACGCAGAAAATTTGGAAAAAGAAGATACACAAGAGTATGTTTCTATGTGTTGTTTCATCTGTTTTATCCCACAGGAGGCGATAAGTCAGCCCATTCCCTTGACCTGTCTCCTCCCCTTTGCATCTTCTATACAGTATCACTGGAACGTCAAGGTGAACTGATCAGCACAGGAACCTGATCGCTATGTTACTGCAGAAACCCCATCCCAAGCTTCTAAATCAGGCTACAACATCTATACATATAATATGAGGCAGTTCTGCAGCTTCTACCGGATGTACACATACACACGCACAGCTGTCCACAGTGAATGTAAATGCCCTCCACTGCTGAACTCTCAGTATGCTAACGAGCTTTAAAAAGCAGTGTCACTACACTAATGAATATGCATCAGAAGCCCGGTGAGGGTGACCTGTAGGGATGGGACAAGAGGTCTTGAGAGGTGGGGCGGCAGGAATGTACACCGCATCTCTCACGAGACCTGATTGGACAGGAAAAGAACATATTCACCACAATAGAACACTCACGATCTCTCACATCCACACATCCTCAAATAAACACACACCCTCAACCCTATCTTGCCCCACCCTCCCCGTTGTTGCCTCTTGATCCAGCTTCACACACCTGCTCTGCTTTGGTTGATGTCTGAAGACTGGTACGATGTAGAACTACAGGGCAGCGAACTGATCCACACATCAGAACATTTCTTTTTTTGCTTCTCTGAGTCCTTCAGCTTCCCTCACCCTCTTCAAATATTGAAGGAACAGAAAAATCTGAAATTTGGACATCTTTTATCACAGGTATGGATTCAATTTTTTTTTTTCATTATATCATTAGAAAGCCATTGTAACAATTTCAGATAATGTATAGATTTACAAAAAAGTACATATAACAAACCACATAAATGAGACCTAAGCAGGCCGGCACCAAAAATGTGAATATGTTTAAATAAAAAATGTGATAAAAATGACAAAGACTATCTGAAAATGGTGTGATTTCAGATTCAACACCAGATTTTTAAGATTAAGAAAAAAAATAGTTTTATAGGTACAATATGTTGGAATCTTTGCTACAATGAAGTAGTGCAGTTAAATCAGGCATATGAAAAGGTGTAGTTAAAAAATAAATTTTTTTTTTGCAGAACTTACACAGATAGTCAATTTCATCATCATAAAAGATGCAGTTTAGTTAGACTAAGATATAAGTAGCATTTATCAACTCTCATTAATGCCTTGAAGCTCAAAAAATCCTTTAAAAGTGAGATAAGTGTCTGCATAGATGTGCTGATTCAGCCCCAGATACTCAATACCTGTGATGTCTGCAGAATTGAAAATAACAACCCAAAACATTTCCTGTGCTCAGGAGTCAAGTTTTGGCAGCACTTATTGCACCGGCGTGACCTTGGCACATGACTCTGACCTCTGGCAGCTGAGCGTGGAACAGCGGAGATCCACACGTGGTGCTTCACACACTCCCTACCACCTTTCACCAACCCCCCCGCCCAGCTGTACCTCTTTAACTGCATTTCAGCAGCTTTGGCAAAGACAGCAGCTTTCATATCCTGTGTTTGAGTGTTTTTGCAATGCCAGCAGAAACAAGAGAAGTTATTCGACACTGGTGTATATACTCCATTTATAAGCACGTTATTACATCAAATATTTGATCAACACAAAGGAATCTGTCTGTGATCACAGTCTGCTCTGAAGGGCTCTTCAAATTACATTACATAAAACTACACACTTTATGAGATTTATAGCTGTGGCAGTCTCTGCCTTGTTTGAAAGGTGATGTTGCAGATTGGTGCTGAGCCTTTCTTTTTTTATTTTTGCGCTGTTTTCATTTTTCTGACAGTGAAGTCCCTGATCTGTCACTGCGACCGATAATGAATCGACGAGCTGCACCAAGTACCTCATTCAGCCCCACTAAGATCCCAAATGCAGCAACTACACCGGGCAAAAACCAAACTGGAAGCCACGGTGCCAATAAATTCATGAATGAGCTGCGGAGCATCCACAGTGAGTGGAATGGATTTCCTTTGGATCACAGTCGTATTTCAAAACTATTGTTGTATGTCAGCACTTGTGAAAAGGACTAGAGATCATTGCTTTTGCTCCAATGTGTTAAATATTTAATACTTAAATACAGGATATTGGAGGAAGTAAATGCCTGGATTTTGCAACAGTTTTAGTAGGACATCCTGGAAGCTTTCAAAGGGCAAGGTAGATTGGAGCCACAAATAACCTGAGGTCAGCACATCAAAATCAGAAGCCATAGTAGAATTTTATTAATTTTTATAATGCAGCTTAATATTAAAATTAGGTGGGAGACAGAGCAGAGAGTGAGTTATAGACATATAAATGCGAAACCTAGGAAAGAAAGTAATAAAAGTATTGACATTAAGACTAAGAATAACAAAAATAAGTAAAACATACTCTCCTATCCTATAATAATGATAAAAATACATATGAATGTCTGTCTGGGTGTATGGAGGGAGGGAAGAGGGCTTGTTGTTTTTGCCTGCAAATTACTTGAGATCCGTATTTATCTACACCACAGCTTTAATATGACGTTTAGGCTCTGTCAATATTAGTGTAGAGGATCTATACCCTTTCTGAAAAAAATTCTATAAAGATGACCTTTTTTTTTTTTTGGCAAGATCTTGGGAAAAAATAATTACTCCAATTGTTCCTGTGACTTCACCAGGCTTACATGACAACGTAAAGCAGTCAGTGAAACAGACCAAAAACAAGTACGATGTGCTTGAGGCCAATACATAACGTCAGAGGTGCTGCGATGATGTTTTCAAACAGCCTTAAATTGATTATTCAAGTGTAAATCGGGGTAATTAAAGCACCTCATTTGATATGTGTTTCTTTAAAAGAATTTTTACCTCAAATGTAATTTTTGAAAAACCTTGCTTAGGGATTTAAACCGTTATGACTCCTTTTGTAGTTATTTTAATGTAGCTATGAGCAAATAAAGTGGTGACAAAGTGAAAAGATTGAGGGAGTCTGGGGAAGTCTTAGAGCGGAGAGGCAAACACTGGAAATCTCTGTTTTAATGTGCGTGACCTTCAGGCGCTGAGGCAGCACAGCATGAGAAAACATTATGCCACCATGATCAATATAGTCACTTGAGACAAGGAGTGCCTTGGAGACCCATTATCAATTAATGGTGTTTACTGCTTCCTCCATAAAGGCCATCTGTTATATAAATACAGAGTCATAGATGAATGCTGTTTAGAAACATTCTAAAGTTTCTGGGTGCAGAAAACATGATAATGAACAATTTTGCCTACTTTTAGAGCATCATTTTGAATAGGAATTTTATTTTAGATACATTCAATTTTTGCAAAACTCAAAACAACTATTAGAGAGATTGTAAATTATTTACCATAAGCTAATAAAACTCAGCAAGAATAGACACATTTCGCAATAATCAAGATGCAGAAAATCAGAAAAATGTACCTTTTATCAAACTCACCAAAGAAAATATCTAAACTGATCTACAATTGTCTACAAATGTATTGCCCCAAAATCTTGTGGTAATGAGTTATCAAAAGATTTTGTCTGCAAAATTTAGCACTGTGGGAGGAAACCAAACTTTATTTTTGAAAAGTTAACCAGCGTGTCCAGGGATGTCTAATTAGAAATTTTTACACATTTTTACCTGTTAAGAAGGTAATGTTACCAAACTGGACCAGATGCAAATGCTTTATTATTTTCTCCCATACATTTTTTGTTTGTGATTCTGTAGAACCATCCTGGGCTACAGCCGCCCTTTGCATCGTCAGTTTGTGCATGGTGCTGTCATGTGTTCTTTGCATCTGGAAAAAATGCTTTATAAAGAAGGACAAGGACAAAGAAAAGGACAAGAAGAAAGGAAAAGAGAAAATCAAGGGAGGTTTTGACACTGAAATGGATGGGGGTCACAATGAGGTAAGCGAGCGCACAACAAACACATTCACGGACAGTCACCTCATGCAGACACATTGTCCTTGTAATGTATCATAGCCCTGACGTCTGGGTCACCCAGGACGAGTTAAACTGTCAGTGCACTCTAAGACTAATGGACGTGCTGCTCATCGCTCATGTTAAATGTAAAGTTAAGGTGAAGTGATGAAAGTTGCTTTGAAGGAGATGACTGCCTTATCTGAACAACAAATGTCTACTGTTACATTGTTTAGCGCAGAAAAATAGCACAAACTAGTCCGTTTCCATGTTAAAGAAAAGGCATGTTTAATGCATATTCAGCACTAATAGTGAATCCGTGTCTATCTGTCTGCAGCCCACAAGAGATGAAACAGTCGACGAAACAGAGGTTTCAAAACATGAGCGCAAGGAACTCATGGTCGAAGAGAAGCTCGGCCGACTTCACTTCACATTAGACTACAACTTCACTGAAAATTCGGTGAGTTCCTGCAGCTGCTCAAACTTCCAACTGGTTATCAGCTATGTGTCTTCATCCTGCTGCCATTCTCTGTGTTCCTGCTCCAGCTAGTGGTCGGCCTCTTGGAGGCATCCGAGCTTCCTGCAATGGATGTGGGAGGCAGCTCTGACCCTTATGTTAAACTCTACCTGCTCCCAGACAAGAAGAAAAAGTTTGAAACTAAGGTCCACAGGAAGACGCTGGAACCAAATTTCAACGAAACCTTCACATTTAAGGTAAAACATTAGAATAGGCAGCCTATTGAAAAGGGCTGGTTTGTTAATACAGTGCTGGAGAACCTGGGCTCAAACAGACATATTCTACTTATGTAGAAATTATGTAGAAATTATCAGACATAATTTTTCAGATCGTTTCACAAATGTTAATATCAGTAATAGATGACCTGAAAAAATTCAAGATGGAGATTTTAAATAAGGATTTTATGAAGTGAGAGAAGCAATCCAAACCGATGTGAGCCTTTGGAAAAAAAAGCCTTAGAACAATCGCTATCAAGTTTTTACATCACCATGGAGAAATTTGAAATTTTTAGCCATTATAATTCAACCAAAAAGACACATCAAACATTAAAATTTGTTTTGTAATCTGAAACATTTAAATGCAACAAAAAAAGCAAAAATAGAAGAAAAGGAGGTAGATACTTTTTTCACAGCACTATAGCAATGTGAATTTTTGCTCTCCTGTAAAGGTACCATATACGGACTTGGGCGGAAAAACCCTTGTGATGACTGTGTATGACTTCGACCGATTCTCAAAGCACGACGCAATTGGGGCAATAAAGATACCGATGAGCAGTATAGACTTCAGCCAGTCTCTGCAGGAGTGGAGAGATCTGCAGAAGGCTGAGAAGGAAGAGGTGGGAAGATAACTTTACAGAGATCATTGCACTTGGATCTTAAAATTATGCATAATTGTGCATAATGAAAAGCCTGTAGGTTTTAAAAATGACCTGTTAGGGAAAAATCTTTTTTAAAAGAAATAATTTCTGTTACTTATGATCAGACAAAATTATGCTATTTTAAATTATTTGGAGTCCAGCTGTTCTAAAGCAGATACCTGTGACCATTCTATTAAAATATCATAAAATATCCATTATCTGACATTCTTTCAACTTCATGTTTGTGAATCAGAGCGAGCGGCTTGGAGACATATGTTTGTCCTTGAGGTTTGTTCCAACTGCAGGGAAACTGACTGTGGTTGTCCTCGAGGCCAAGAACCTGAAAAAAATGGACGTGGGTGGATTATCAGGTGAGCCTAGCTGCAGAGTTCATGCGAATTTTGCATTTTAAATCTGCAATTAGCAGTAAATACTTTCAGTTAATTATTTGAATAATGATGCCTCTGCTTTTCAAAAGTCTCAGAAAATAGGAAGTTCTGTGATTTGTTTAGCATGTAGGACTTGTTGAAATTCAAACTTTTGGGTCCAATTGAAATTCAGAAATGAAATAATCCACAGGCCAATAGGTAACGAGTATGCTTTTCCTTACTGAACTTGTCTTTAAACGAAAATAACACAAAAATCAATGAATTAATAAGGAGAACCACAATTCAAGTTGTGATGTGGCTGAAGAAAAATAAACGTCACAATCTAAACATAAATTCACGTTAAAAGCCTTTTCTTTGTAAGAAATCCAGATTTTTATCTTTTGCACATTGGGATAAAAAAATAAAGCCTAAAAAGTTTTTATCACACTTACCCAGACTTGGAAAAAATCAAAATCAAAATTCCAAACTTTTCCTGATTTTTTAGGAACCTTGAGTTCATCTTAGATTCCCATCACTAAAATGTTTTAACATTTAAAGTAGCTGATATGGGTCAGTTCATTGCACTTGGATCTTAAATGAGGAATCACTACAACTAATGTTGCTTTTCATTGATAGAGTTACAGAACGGGTGCCAAGCTTTTGGTCTGCTGCTTTAACATAAAACACCCCTGTTCTCTCTTGCAGACCCATATGTGAAGATCCACTTAATGCAGAATGGCAAACGACTGAAGAAAAAGAAAACTACTATAAAGAAAAACACTTTGAACCCTTATTACAATGAGTCATTCAGCTTTGAAGTGCCATCCGAACAAATAGAGGTACGCTAAGGAGGTATTTGGGGATACGTAGACGTGAATAATGTTCAGCGTATAATCCTTCTTCTGCATAAACTTTCTTTGCAGAAGGTGCAAATAGCAGTGACTGTGCTGGACTATGATAAGATCGGGAAGAACGATGCCATTGGAAAATTGCTTCTGGGCGGTAACAGCACTGGGACTGAACTGCGCCACTGGTCAGACATGCTGGCCAACCCGCGACGCCCAATCGCCCAGTGGCACAGCCTTAAATCAGAGGATGAAGTCAACTCATTACTTTCCAACAAGAAATGAACCAGTATGCAGGAAAATCAACGATTCATTTTAGGCTTATTTACCATCTTTCCTTTTATTTATCTTCCCAACTATATTAACCATGCAAATATTTTTGTTTAAACATTTATGTTAAAATAATTGACTGTAAGATTTTTAGAGTTACTTTTTTATGCTTCATCTTAAAGATTACTTAAAAAATACATAACTATATAATGTGCAATAAAACAAAAAAGATAAGACATTATGTTACATCTGTTTTATGTCCACTGCACTAACACACAAAATTCACCAGTAGAGGGAGACAATTTAAAGTTCTTCAATGAATGTTTGACAAAGCAGCACCTTCTTACCTTGTTAGGTAAGAAGAGTTGACACAGCTATAACATAATAAAGAAAATGTTCTATCTTACATTTAAGGTCCATTCTCCTGTATGGGCTCTATAAATGTCTTAGCCTAATTTTGAATAACTTGATAAACTAATCTGAACTTTTGGCGAACTATACATTGAAATGACGAGTTACATATATTTGTTTGCCTTTAATATTTTCTTGTTATATTTTAGATGGGTATTAAGCATTCCCTCACAGTTCTGTTCTGTGTACATTCATGTCAAATTGTTTGTGAAAGTTGTGACCACATTTTACATAATGTATTTTAGGATTAATACCGACATTAGATTTTCATATGTTACTTTTTATGTTAGCATCTCATGAAAGCAAGCAGTTGAAAACGGTAAAAATTGACAATAAAAACACCACTACCCCAAACATATTTCAAATCAATATTTTAACACAAAATGAAGTAAAGAATTAAGAATTAAAACCTCACAAACAATGTTTAAAAAGAAAGCTAATTCATAAATAGAATCACACTAACTTGATAATATTTTAAAAGTAAGAAAATTATATGATAATGATGATGATATATGAAAGAATATCATAACTAAATTAAACACATGTAGATTAAACACATGTATCTTCAGCATACTCTGGTAGCCTACTTTGGTAGGGTAAAGATAAGCTAAACATAGAAAAACTAAATCTTTAGTCACTCATTTTTATACTCTTATGATATCACATTGACGACCATTTGTCAAAATGGGAAAAAAGAATATTTTCTTACTTGAAGGAAATACACCCTTTAAATAAGGCAGATGTATGTTGATCTTCATCAGTCATATAATGGCTACAAAACATTTACTGGCCTCAACTTGCCTCCGTCCATCTTGCTGCTATTGCCTTACTCTTAAAAGCATCACTATGCCAAGCTGCATTGATGCAGTAATTCATGCAATAGCCACAAACGGCCTGAATAGATTGTTTTCATAGACTAGCCCAATATTGTAGAAAACTGAATTCTTGGTTTCATCCTCTATTAGGTGTAACAATAAATAAATAAATAAATAAATAAATAAATAAATAAATAAATAAATAAAATGATGCCATGTGCAATCTTTTTTCTTTTTTTTTTGTTTTTGCTTTTTGAATAAAAGTACTAAAACAAATACATTTTCAAAATATGCTACTATCCGTGAATGGAAGTTAGACTGGTTAGAAATGTTTTACAACATGCTAGCGAGATTAGCAGACTCATTGATAATTCAAAAATACATAAATTATTATGGAAACTGAAATAATTTTCTTCAAATCAAAGAAAAATCTCACAGTGTTGACAGTGTAATGCCAACACTGTTAGTAACCGAGTATTTACGCTGCTCTGAGGAGGTCATTTCAATCATGATATACCAAAGTATGACATGTAGTTGGTTATTCAGTGTTTGTCCTCTGCTCAGGACAGGGAAACAGACGCTCTTGGTCAGAGTATCGCAGTCACGAAGGCCTCCTCCACAATTTCCCTCCCTAAATCCCAGTATTTGAAAGCATAGCCGCGCAGTCAGAATGGGGGTGTTGGTGTAACAGAGCGCTCACTGCAGGCTCACCTGTGCACGCGGGTGTGGACAAACCGCTCGTCATCCTCCTCAGGAGGGGCTTTCGTCTCCTCCAGGTGGCTTTGCAGGTGCAGCTGGGTTTCATCCCGCTTCCTTCTTCCAGATATCCTCAACCCTTTCCTCTCGGGACAGCTGAGATGCACCGTTAACGTTTCGGTGGGACTTCCTTTCGACCTCTGAGATGAACGTAAAGTGGACAGTGAAACGATTTCTTCTTCTTTCGTTTTCAGTCTCCCACTTGCTGTTACTTGAGGGTGAGTTAGAGTTTTGCTTTTCCAGAATGTCATCAACCAACACTGCGCATTGTCATTTTTTATTCCATTCGAGAACTGATTTTAGTTTAAAGTTTCTTTTTAAACGGCAAGACTTTGTCTGTCACTTTAACATGAAATGAACTTAATTAGAAGTAACTTGTCACCACCAGTCATATTTAAAAACTGCTTCCTTAGCTTTCTTACACACATTTAGATGTATTTCATCCAGTCAAATTTGTTTCTGAAAGGAAATGACAAGGCATCTGTCAAAAAAATGAAATAATGCACAAAACTGTATTATCAATTATTATTAATCAATTTCAGTCAAATTTTAATGAACTGAAATTAAATGTATCCATTCTTTAATTAACATGGATAAATTCCATGTCAGTAATTATTTTGCTATAAAATTTTAAATTATCAATAGAAAACATATGTTGGCTTTACAACAAACAAGTACTTTGGTTATTTTTATAAATGCTGTTAAGCTCCCTCATGTCTCTTCTGATTGCTTCAATGTGAGGTTTGAAGGTCTCCTTGCCATCACACTGATCGTTTGCTCCCTCTACAGATTCTCTGTCAAATTAAAGTCTAGATAGGGATTTGGTCACTCCAAAGCATTGTTGTTACTGCTGTAGCTTCCTGTTAGACAGAATGTATTGCTGAAATTAAAAGATTGCCTTAAATCTAAATCTGTCACAGGGAGTAATTATTCTAGCCTTTATTGTAACATTTTTAATTGTAAAACTCAAAACTGATTTGTATTGTGCACATGTCAGCCTATGAAAATAAGTTTGTTTTTAAAAAGGAGCCTCACTTTTGAAGATTTAAAACTCTAATGCTGATGTTGTGTCATTTTATTTAGGAGGTCAGAGCCGACTTTCAGTGGCAGAGGGAAGATCACAGAGGTAAATGAAAGACGGAAATGTGGAAATGTTTTTTTTTTTCCACAAATGATTCCTATCCAAAGCCATAGGAAGTCCATGATAAATGCATGCTTTCAACCAAGACAATGTGTGTGACAGAAACTGATTGAATGTGAACTCGCATTTTTTTTGTGTGCAAGGCTTGAGTGAAAAGCAGTTTGGAGACTGGATTCAAGTGGTGTAAAGTGCACTTAAGTCTCCCCTCTGACTGTTTCTATCCACTAATGTGCATGTTTGTGTGTGCACAGGAGGGCTAATGCACTTCGGAGGAAACGGGATCTCCTTGGGGAGGAGGTTTGTACACTACACCTAAGAGAACCAGAGGAGGTCAGGGCACCCTCATGCGCATAACACCTCATCCGGCACAAAGCCGTCTTTGTAACCAACTAGACACGGTAACAAACACGCACACATTTAACCCACTCAGTCTGATACAACTTTTAACTTAAAGCAACAGATACACAACTGGTGTAGCGCAGAGTCAGTGAGGCTGTTAATGTATGAGAATTTTTACAGGAAATTATCCAAATGTCTTTTGTATGTTGTTTTTTCCCCCCCAAGACATATAGGCCATTGTTGCCAGAAAGCTCACTGTCACGCAGCGTTTTGCACAACTATACAGCCAGAGATGAATCTTCAGGTAGATTTGATCTTGAAATTCACCCTACATTTACAGAACATAAAACTCTGTGAGGAAAGAATTTCAGTTTGTCTTTCTGTCTGTCTCAGAATATTGTGGCTGCCTTAATGGAGGTTGGTGTCAGGAGGACAGTGTGTGTGACTGTTCTCAGTTTCAGGCATTGGGAGACCGCTGCCAGATCAGTAAGTCATTCACTCGCATCTTCACACATTCATATCTTCCTCTTATGTCAGCTCATGTTCGTCTCTGTCTTGGAAATAATAAGCCTTTCCTAACAGATTCAGACTTTATGACAGCTACGATGAGACTCTTTTGAACATTAATAATCTAAACACTTAACAGTTGCATTTAGTAGAGGTTTCTTAGTCTTCTGGTATTATTATTTCTTGTCATAATTCCAAACCATGTTCAAACACACCCACTCACAAAGATCTGCATAAAAGATATGACCAATAGCTATGAGGTTTAGTTGCTAAATCAAGGGTGACAAAGTTTGTAGCCTTTAAATTTGAATGTAATTTCTGGTCCTGACCTGTAGACATCCATCCAGATATCCAAGTAAATATTCTTTTTTTCAATTTGAAGAACTAAATTCAAGACTGTATTTCTAACTGAGTTCATTGAAAATCGTGCGTCCACCAAGACCCTTTTGAATTTAGGCTTTAAATATTGGATAATGAGAACCGTGGAAATTTGAGCATACAAAGTATGAAATGTGTAGAGATGCAGTTGGTGCTAAAATTAACTAAGTTCTGTTGTGATCTATGAAGAAACTTAGATGTTTGACCAAAAAGTTAAAGAAAAGTGTAAGTTTTGTTTAAATATAATTGTCAAGGTTTAAATAGTTAACATACTTAGGAAACGTTTCTAATTGAGACACTAATGAGTGCACAAAATGCCACTCACTGATAAAATTACAGGATGTGAATCACTGTAACCGCCATCCATGCTCTCAGATTATGGGAAGGGTCTTGAGCAGCATCTTGGCAAAGCAAGCCATGGGGATTTTCCAGCAACAAAGGGCTTTTACAAAATTCAGGTATTCATTTTCAACTGATAAGTTTAATTAAATGCAAAATGATGAAAGATATAAAGATGATAACCGAGATCAGATGATATGTTTGCCCTCTCAGTTTAGTGAAAAAAAAAAAAGACAAAAAAGCCCTTCCTTTTACAAGAACGATTTCCAAATTAATTAAACCATTGTCTTGCTAGTACCTAACCAAGGCCAGAATAGAGATGGGATCTGCAGGTCGTGGGGTCAGCATCACTTTGAAACATTTGATGGGATCTACTTCTACTTCCCTGGAACCTGCTCTTATATTCTGGCTCAGGACTGTCACTCATCTACTCCAGAATACACAGTGTGGGTAAGGCCAATAAACAACATTATTTAACATTCTGTTATTTTGATGTGAATGAAAATGCTATGTGTTGTATGAAGTATTTTAAAGCAAAATGCCATGAATTTGAAACAAAACATACTAACGAACCTTTTACTTGGGTTTTGCAAATTTTAGCATCTTTCCTCTTGTCTTTTAGTATACAAAGACAAATATTAAATGGTGGCTAAACTTTCCCAGTATTTGAACTCTTTACTAATGCCAATCACTCCTTTAATTAGCATCTCAAATGATGACAAAATCACTGAACGGTAAATGTATTTTGTTGTTTCTTTAATTCTAACAGCAAAATTCGCTTATGGATTTATGTGAATACAGAATTAGAGATGTCATATATTTATGGTAATCCTTAATGTAAAAAAGTTATGCTATGATAAGATGGAAAGGTCTTAACAGTTATCCTGTAGAACCGTTGAGTCTGTCCACAATGAGAGTACCTCATTGCTAAAAGTTGCTGACAGAGTGTTGTATGCAGGTATTTATTTTAAAATCTGTGGAAGAAAAAACATGGAGCAGAAATAGTGGCTGAAGCACCATGGTAACCACAGCCTTGAGTAGATTGCAAAGCAAAGTCCATGTCACATTTAATGTGTTGGTATAGCATATTACTGTAATTATTATTACAGTAATAGGACTGGACTGCTGCTCAATAGTCTAAAGTAATTTTGTCTTTTGAATTTGAAATCATTCTGCCATATTTATGTTGAAATTTTTCCTTACAGAATTTTTATTCTTTACTCTGTTTTATATATTTTATATTCTATCTTTGTGTGAACCTACTTTGATTACCTGTTGCTTTGCTGCAGTTGCACAAAAACTACAGCAGTGGAACAATAAAAAGAAATGTCTAACAATCTAACATCAAAGTTTCTCCTTTTTATTTCCATAATTAAAACAAACTCTAGCGATAATTTAATGCATTTAAACCCACCTCTCTGGTCCATATTTTTGCTTGCTTTCTCAGATTCACAATAGCAGAGCGTGCGAGGGAAGTGTGTATTCATGTCCTAGAGCTCTCAGTTTGTTCTTCCCAAACGAGGAGGAGATCCATATCTCTGGATATCAGGTGCACCAGGGAGGCCGCAGGTGTGAAGAGAACAAAACAACCTAATAGCATTGACCAAATAAATGCCAAAGCCATCAACGTTTCTCAATGCCTGACAGTATAATTTGTGACTCTTTCATTTTGTTTGTGTTTATGAAATGTCAGGTTAAGTTTGCCTCAGACTGTGGGTGGGGTGTTTATAGAGAGACTGGCTGATTACCTGCTTGTCAAGAGTGTGTTTGGCTTCTCTTTGGCCTGGGATGGAGGCTCTGGCGTCTACCTGAAGATGAGCGAAGAGCACCAGGGCACCCCTTGTGGCTTGTGTGGGAACTTCAACCACATTGCTGGTGATGACCTCACCACTGCTCGGGGTAGGACTGGGCAAACTGGCCCCTCATCCGTTTTTCTCCTCACTCAGCACCCACTCAGTGCAATTATTGTTATTATACACTCAGCGCTGATTCTGGTCAATTATAGAAGGGGTGGGACTATCATACACCAGAACAGAAAGAAAAGAACTGTCACTTTGGTTCTAAAAGCCTAGAAGAAGTATGAACATTTCCTCATATGGGCAGTAATTTCAATAATAATCTCTGTTTCTTTGGTAGAAAGCTTTCAAAAATATTTAGGTCAAACCCTAAATATCTCAAATATGGACATACATGTCATTGCAATGCCAAGTTTTGTTTGAATTGCCTTTGTGTTTTACGTATGAGAAATGAACATGTACTTGTCATTTTCTAAACTCTTGATATGAACCTGATGGTGACATCCTGTCATGTGTTCACTCTGCATTTAAGGCATTCGAACAGATGAGCCTGCGGTGTTTGCTAACAGCTGGACAGTGGACCTTCCTCACGAGAGAGCTTGTCCCTCTGTAGACCTGGACTTTAATGGTCCTTGCCATTCTGAGTCAGACATGGATGTAAGAACCATAGAATAATGTTTCAGCTTTGCATTTGTATTTTCATTGTAATGTATTTTATTTCCTTTTTGTATGAAAACTGGCAAAAGAGGACATGTTGAGTTTAGACATGGGTTGCGATGAGATTGTGGTGCTATCATAACCTTGAGGACAAATAGCACTGCTTGACAGTATCACATTATTAACACAAAAATTTAAACAAAAATGTCCAATATGGCCTATTTGCTTTTAGGACAGAAAAGCAACAATTAATTTATTAGTTGATTAGTTTCATGATACAACAGACAATCTCATTAAAAATAAAAATTGGCCAGAGAAATAAAATATTTGCAAGATCATTTACTGTAATTGCACAAGATTAAAATTACACATACAGGTTTAAATAAATTTGGGCCTGTGTGTTCAACATTCAGGTAAAGTAAGCCGTATGTTTTCTTTCTAAACCTTCTCATTCTTTGCAAATCTGCAGGATGCCATTGAGAAATGCAGTGCTCTTCTTTTCTTTCCATTTCTGTCCTGCCATGAAAACATCGACCCAAATCCCTTTGTTGCCAGCTGTGTCTCTGACCTCTGTGTGTAAGTCATAGCCCGATCACAGCCAACTGTATGCATTCAAAACTTTTATTTAAACAGAATCTTGTATATCCGAAACTAAATTATTCCAAAATGTTCTCTCTCTTTTAGGTCCGATGATGAGGAAACATTTTGCCGAGCTTTGGTTGAATACACCAGAGCCTGCTCACATGTTGGATATCCTGTAAGAGAGTGGAGGGACAGTTTTCCATCGTGTAGTAAGGGTCCTCCACTGCTCTCTACTGAGACACCTGTTAAACAGACTTATCCTCTCAGGCCCTCATGTGTCATTGTTATTGCTTGTTTCCTGTTTGTGCTATCACAGACGACGGCTGCGAGGAGAGCTTTGTGTATAGAGACTGTATCAGTTGTTGTCCGCCTACATGTACATTTGAGAAAGAGTGTCTGGGAACCAACCTGCACTGCCTGGATGGTTGCTACTGCCCTGATGGTATTTCAAACCAAAAAAGAGGATGGCTTGGTTCATAAAATAAGACAAGATAACTGAATATAAGCCCTCTTTGCACACAGGTCTCATCCTACAGAATGGAACATGCATCCCTGCATCTCAGTGTCCTTGTGTTTATCATGGAACTTCTTATGTGCAAGGACAAGTGCTTCAACAAGGCTGCAGTGTCTGGTATGTGTGAACCGTCTTTTGTTAGAACACATGACATAATTAACTTGCTCATTACCTAATTGTTTTTTTCAGTGTTTGCATGGGAGGAGTGTGGAATTGCACAGAGAATAACTGCACAGGTGAGTCTACTGATTAGGAAATTTGATAGTCATGTCCAAATACAGCGAACCTGCAGTATTCGTGGGGGTCGAAGGCTGCAGGCACCTCCAAATAGCTAAAATGCGTGAATCCCAAAAATGCTCTTTATACAGATGTATAAAAATCTATTTTTCTTTTATAAAGAAGCCTTTTTATGGAGCTTATTTATTCCCTCATTCTGGGAAAGCTGTTCAGATTGAAAGACAGCACTTTCAGTTGTCTACTTTAATAGGTCACGCTCCATAAAACATAATATGCATTAGAATGCATAATGAACACGTCTTAAACCGTGCAATTTTTGAGCCGATTTATGTTCTACAGAAAAATACACAAATAAGTGAATCCACCAACACTTAACCAAGAATAGGTGTGGCTGTTTAGAAAAACACACTTTTGTGCTATCCTAATTTTTTGTGATTGCGAGCAGCAATTAAAGGAGATGAAAAAAGCTACCTTTCTATTTTTTCCGTCACAGCCGAGTGTTCAGTCGTAGGAGACATGTTTGTGACAACATTTGACGGCAGGATGTTTCTCCAGCCGGGGGCGTGTCAGTATGTGCTGGCAAAGAGCCGAGGCAGCAGCAAATTCACCATCACGCTGCAGTATACCACCTGTGAAGAGGTAACACACTGTCCCTTACATATGCAGAATAAAGAACTACACTAAGAAATATGTTTTCTTTTCCTGTTTTTTCTAGCTGATTGAGACAGCTGTCCTGTCTTAGCAAACTTCCACATCCACACTTGTGCTTTATTGTCTGGACTTAATTGTCAGAGCCAAACCCAGTGGTCGCCATGTCAGCTATAAAAATGTCTCTTTGTATTGTTTATTTTAAGTTTGTGCATATTACTGAGAAGCTTGTTGTTTTTCTAAGTTGAAGCACTTTGAACTGCCTAGTTGCTGAATTGTGCTGTACAAATAAACTTGACATCAGCTATGAACACAGAGAGAAAATGACAATGGAACGGTCTAGACAAAAGCAAATTCACATCTACTACAGCATTCCAGTAGGAAGTGGGTCTGGAAACGTCCCACAGTTTTTAATGACAATTTTTCTCACTGCTAAAGCCTTATGAGATTGGCCCACCTTTTTCTAAGATTCAACTCTTGTGGAACAGCTATCTACAAAGATTATAAATGTGTTTAGGGCAATATTTGACCATTCTTCCTGAAATGTACTGTATATCTGAGGTCAGATATTGATGTTAGACAAGAAGGCCTGGCTCACAGCCTCAGGTTGAGGTCAGGACTCAACAACCAATTATAGCTCATCAAACTGCCAATTCATGTACTGAGACAGATTGTCCAAAATCTGTTGGCAATGTTTAGCACTCGTGAATTTAATGACTTTGACAGGTGACTGAATATGTTTGGCGATATAGTGTGTGTGTATTTCTGTGTATGTTCCTTACTTGACTGGTATTTTGTCACTCTGTTTTATGACAGCATCAGCTGTGCATTCAGTCAGTGACAGTGGTATTGGATGAAGATGCAAATCATCAGATCACCTTGACCAGAGAAGGGGAGGTGATAATCGGTGTCAACCCATCCCCCACCCTGCCCTATGTTGACGGTAGAAGCTGCAAATAAATAATGACATCAATTGAAACTAGAAAAAAAAAACATTTCAAGTATGTAATATTTTAGTTATGGAACATAACTTTGAAAATCGAATCATTTTCTCTGGATGTACAGATGCAGTAAAGGTGCACAGACTGACCTCTGTGGTCACACAGCTAAAAACAGGGATTGGTTTACGCCTGCTTTATGACGGCCAAGGAGGGCGGGTGTACTTGCAACTCAGCAGCCAGTGGCATGGACACACGTTGGGACTTTGTGGAACCTTTAACGGAAACCTACGAGACGATTTCCTGTAAAGAGGTTCTATCCGTATGTATATAAATGTAAAAAATGATTTTGTGAACTTTATTTGGGTTTTCTTGCAGGTCTCCAGCAGGGATGATAGAAGGTACTCCTCAGCTTCATGCCAATGCTTGGAAAGTGTCGTCTGCTTGTGTCGCTCCAGTTAATCTGCCCATTGTTGACCCATGTGAGATGAACCAGCACAATGGTAATTCTTTTCACAAATTTTGCTGTTAAAACTTGTCTGTTCCTGGTCACTTAGTCCATGATGATCTTTTTGCATGTGGTCCAGCATATTATGCTTCCCTGTGTGATGTGCTTTTGGAGAGTGTGTTTGCTCCGTGTCATGGCTACATTAGTCCAAACATCTACCAGCAGCAGTGCCGCTACCAGGCCTGTCGCTGTGGGAGCAGCTGTCTGTGCACTGCACTGGCTCACTACACTTACCTCTGCTCCAAACATGGAGTCGACGTTAATTTCAGGTCGCACGTCTCTGAGTGCGGTAAGTAGGCATCTATTTTCTATTTCTGATTTTGTATGGTTGAAAGCCACAATCATCAACATTAATAGAAGTAATTGCTATTCTTATGTGTTTAATCAGTGAAAAAATATAGTTTTACTAATATTTTGTGTTGAGCTTTGTTTGTTGTTGCTGCTGCTTTAGGAGTTGTATGTCTTGGAGGAATGCAGTACCACTCATGTGTGTCTTCCTGTGGCCGATCCTGTCGTGCACTTGCCAACACCGAGACCTGCAGCCCAGCTGACTGTGCTGAAGGTTGCGCCTGTCTAGATGGCAGTTACTATGACGATGTGCGCAGACGCTGTGTGCAGTTGTAAGACTGATGTATCTCCTAAACTATTCCTAAAAACAAGTGATTCTGAGTGCAACTGAGAACTGGCTTGCACCAATTATTTTTCTGTAGGTCAACATGGAAAGCATCAAAATAATGCATTGAGTTTCTCATCAGGTCACAGTGTCACTGCTACTCTATGGGTGGTGTGTCGCAGCCAGGAGAAGTGACCTTCAGTGCATCTGGCCCTTGGTATGTCACAGCTGCTCCAACTTGGTCTGAACATTTAAAACATTCTTCTCCTTCTCTCCTATCTACACATTGTCATACCTGAATACACCATTTGATTTCTTTGAGAAGGAATAAAAGCTTCAGTGAAAATCAAATGATGATGCTATTCAGCTACGATTGTGTTCGATAACATTATTCCCTTTCACAAACACTTGATTCTTTCTCTCCCATGTCCTTCACTAGCCTGTGCAGAAATGGGAAGATGGAGTGTGAGCCAGAAGAAAAAGGTAACCTCTCTGCTCCCTTCCTTCTCTTGTTCACTCCAACAACAAAGTGCTATACATCGCTGGCTGTAATCAAGAGCTTCATTTCTGAAGTTGAAGCTTGTTTCTCATGACTGGCAGCTGTTGGTGATGTTTTAAGCAGCTCTTGCATTGATTTTGCTGAGTATGTGTGTGTCTGAACATTGTAGAACCAGACAGCGTAGAAGAGGGAGAGTGTCCAGAAGGAAAAGTGTATCACAGCTGCACGGAGCAGAGAGGAGGCGTGGCTTGTGCACCAACCTGCCGTAACCTGATGTTGAACCTCACCTGCCCACCCAACACCCTGTGCATACCAGGCTGTGTTTGTCCTCCAGGGTAATAGAAGGGATTACCTTCCTCCAGTATTTTGCACTTTTTTACAGGCTATGTGCTGTGAAATTATCCATTACACAAATTACATTTTATCAGAATTTTATGTGATACATAGACCAACACAAAGTAGTGCATAATTGTTGAAGGAGAAACATGCATGGATTTCAGAACTTATGGATAAAAGTGTGACATGCATTTTTACTCATTACTTTATTGAACCATATGTCACTACAGTCAGTCAGGTTGTGTCCTCGTCAGCTTTTTCCATCTATAGACTAACCTTTGTGCCTATTAACTTTGTACTTCTAGTACAGTGTAGGACTCCACAAGCATCAGTTGTTATGTTTCCTTTTCTACGTTATGTCTGAGGTTTATAACTGGTTCATTCGAACACATGAATACCTGATAAAATTTCAGTTCTCAATCAAACACTGAAGTTACTTGGGCCATCTTTCATGAAAATGTAATTTAGCAAAATAATTAAAATCAATTGAATTGATTAGGTGGAAGACAGTGAATAAAAGAAGAACCTCATGTTGGAGTTGGATCTTAAAATAACATCAGACAAACTTGACTTTATTCAAGTTTCAAGTTTGAATTCCATTGAGATTTGTTAATGATGAGTTCATTGATTGATCTAACTTCTCTTTTTGTTCACTAATGTTCTGGAACTGACTTCTGACACAGTCTAAGCAAAGCTAAATTTATCTAGATATTATTCACTAACAGAAACTGTTTGTGTATTTGATGATTTCTGGTTGTGTTACATTTTTTTAGAAAGAAAATGGGGCTGGATTTGGTTGCTTTAATAACAAAGTATGATGAAGGGGGTTTGAAAACATTTGTGAAGCACTATATGTGTGGCACAGTTCTAACAATGAACAATGTCCACTTACTATCATGACAGTCATTTGTCCTAATGACCACTGAGTCAGTTATTATGATCTTGTGTAAATTTAATTTGTTCATCACTCAGCCGAAAAGATTTTGACCTCTATTAGATTTCCTGGATTTAAAAGGCTTACCAGCTAGCATTAATTAAAGCAGTGGCTGCCTGGAAGCTTATCTGAATCTGTAATCAATTTTAATTAATGAGTTAAAGTGCAGCATTAGGATTTAATATATTTGCTTGCAAGGTGTGTGCATTCCACTGGTGTTTTATCTGTTGGAAGGCTCGTGCTGCACCAGGGGGAATGTTACTATCCAGAGAACTGCCCCTGCGCGTGGCTTGGACTTGAATACCTGCCTGGACAAGTTGTGGAAACATCTTGCTACAGATGGTAAATATGTCACTTGTACTTGTTATTTTCTCTCGTTAATGTAGTATATATTAATCACTAAACCCTGAATTCTAGACTAATGGTTAAAACTTAAAATCTATTAGAAGAACAAACTCATTTAATTCACACATCTGCTCCATCTTTTTCTCCTCTCTGCTCTTCACTGGCGCACCTGTTCTTCAAGTGTGTGCCATCGGGGCTATTTTAACTGCAGCTACTCTCCATGTCCAGCTGTGTGTACTGTGTACAGCGACAGACACTATCACACCTTTGATGGCCTTGAATATGACTACCAAACCGACTGCCAGGTCTACCTGCTTAAAGTGAGTCTATTCTGCTTGCATCACGCATGATAGAGGATTCTAGCAGTGAGTTAGCATGTGGGGAGGAACATGGTTTTAGCATTTCCTGGCCCAACACTGATTTGAATCTGGGAAACAAGATCTAAGGTCATTTCTAATCTCAAAAGAAATAGTTGGTTTTAATTAGAGCAGATTAAAGTGTGTTTGTGTGTATTTGTGGGTGAGTGAGAGCGCAGCTGGGTGTGGACCACAGTAACGCAAGCAGACGTTGAGCAAAGCTGAAAGTGATACAAAGAAACCAGTGTTCACATCAAACCCCAGGGCTCCTGCGCTCCCAGGGATATAGAATTAGAATTAGCAGAACAGACATTCTGGTTCAGACCCAACCGACTGCTGGCCAGTGTTCAGGCCTAAAAAAAGAATTGGGAAACAGGTCAGAGTTGCGTCTCAACACTATTTCCTTGTGTTGTCGGCCCCACATTATTCAAACTGGACAGATGCTTTTGGCTTTTTCACAATTCTTGACACACTAATAAAAATGTTTTACCTGTTGCTGCTTTCCGCATACAGTCAGACTGGAATGAGAATAATTGCAGGAATAATATTTTTTCCCCTCCTCTCTTGCTAGAGTGCTGGAGAAACCGAAGTATCCATTGTTGCCCAAAACAAGGACTGCTATGAGAGCGGCATTGTGTGCATGAAAATACTGGTCATTCATGTGGGACTGACCAAGATCTACTTCACTGACAACTCTGGCAATCCAGTACACTCTTTACACACAGAGTAACAGTTTAAACTTTTTCAAAGAACCCTGTTTATTTTTTATTTTAAATTGTGTCCCATATTTTACTCCCCTTTTAGAGTCCTTCTACTGTTGTGGGTCGAGGGTCAGAGTTTGAGATCTGGAATGCAGGTTACTACACCGTGGTCCACTTCTCCAGTCAGGATCTGACCATCCTCTGGGACCGCAAGACTACTGTGCATATAAGAGCTGGACCCCATTGGAAGGTGTGAAAAAAGAACATGTTCTTTTTCAGGTTTCAGAATTTCTCAGGTTTATGAGAATGTGGTCTAAATCAAACAGTGTTGAGTAAAAATTGATTGTTAGATTTGTAAGAAAAATCAGAAAACCATTCACAATTATGCTCTACTTTGTGTCAGGCCTTCCCAAATGAATCCCAAGAAAATACACTGAAGTTTGTTGTTTTAATGTGAAAAAGTTAAAGGAGTATAAAAATTTTTAAACCTTACTTCTCTTATTTTGTTTGTTTTTTTTTTTCCTCCAGGGTCTCCTCAGTGGCCTGTGTGGAAATTTTGATAGTGTGACAGTGAATGATATGACCACATCTAGCCACATGGAAGTCAATAACGCACAGACATTTGGAAACAGCTGGGCCCTGGGACAGGTATGACTCAGCTTAGCCATACTGCATTGATCTTTCCTTCATCTCCTTTCTTCTCTCTGTCTTTGTCTATAAACGTCTCCCTGACTCGCTCACTCCTCCCTCGTTCCCTGTTGCTCGTGAGCTGGTCTCCCTCGAGTCCACTGTGATATTTAGGAGTAATCAGACACTTGATCTCCCTCTGTGTGTGTTTAAATGTGTGTGTGTTTTAGTGTGAAAGTGACTACATAGTTGAGCGACCGTGTGAACGGGACTTGGGGAGACAGCCATACGCTAAGAGGGAGTGTGCTCTCCTCTACAGCGATGTCTTTGCACCCTGTCACAACGTGGTAAGTGCCACTAAAACGGACACAGTCACCAACTCACATTCATGCAGAGTAAATGCTGCAGTGGAAAGGTTATCCGGCTTGTAACAGGGGAGAAGGGGTTGAAAAGGGGTTATGGGAACGACTCTTAACTGATCCCCGGCAAATACACTTTTTGTTATTTAAGAGATAAACCGCACACCAGCTGCTAGGCTCCACAATTTCTCTCTCTCTCTCTCTGTGTCACAGTTTTTTTCTGAGATTGAAGTACTGTTTATATGTTTATTACCAGTAGATGGAGCCATGTTTGCATAAACAGAAACAGTCTATGGCCCATGAATGTGGCACATACCTTGCTTGGATAATCAACCAATTAAATGCTAGCAAATCATTTTTAAATGGATTTGCTTCTTGAAAGATGAAAGAAAATCCTGAATATTTGAACATGGAAGCTCCTGTTAGTGCTGGATGTTCCTATCTGGTTCAAATCTGTGTGGTCATGGCAATCCTAATTGAGCACATTTTTTTTTATCATTAACCAGGTGCATACCATCCACAGAAATCTAAACTAAAATTGATTAAATTTTAGTTTAATCAATTTTCAAATAAATTTTTAATCAATTTAGTTTCAATGTATATCATTTGGATTTTATGTGTACATGCACTGTTTAAAAATACTCACAGCACCTGTTTTTCTTGTGTTTGTCATTGAATCAAACTGTACTTGTTTTAGGTCTGCTGTGTTTAAGAAACATTATTTCTGTTGACATGCAGCACTGGCAAAATATGAATTTTTATTCTAATACTGCAGTTTCTGTTATCTAATTCATGTATACAGTCTTCATAATATTAATATGTTGTGATGTAATGTAAACCAGTGGTTTCAAAAATTGGGTTTTGAAACTCGCAATGGGTCATGAAACAACATGCATCACCACGTCTATAAAAAAGTCAACAAACAAAAGATTATCTTGATTGTTTTATAGCAGATAAGAACAATGATGATAATTTCTTTTATTATGAGGTTATTAATTGTATTATTTACAATACATGTGCTTAAATGATAGTTATCTTCTAAGCCTCTCCTTCTTGTTTTTGCAACACTGACAAGTTTAGAAACTACCCTACCCTAACCCAGATTAAAGTACTATGGGATGAAATGTGCTGCTTAAGTGAATCATAATACTTGCTGTCAAAGAATGAAGGTCCAGTTAATCTTGCCTGGGGTATTTTGGCTGTTCATCTTAGCACCCATCTGATATATTGCACTCGAATCCGACCCACATTCTCTTTGTCCTGATATCACATCAATCCTTTTCCTCTGAATTATTAAAAAACTACTCATCCCATAAACAAGACCTCCCCCAGCCTCTCCCAGAGAGCATTGGCCTGGTTCAGTCTATGATTATGTGTGTGTTTCTGTGTTTGTGACCGTGTATGCTTGTTGTGCGTGCCCTTCAGGTTGATGTGGCCTGGTTTTATAGGAACTGCCTAACAGACACTTGCAACTGTAACCGCGGGGGAGACTGTGAGTGTCTCTGTACGTCCATTGCTGCGTATGCACACAAATGCTGTCAACAGGGGGTCACGATACACTGGAGATCTCCCTCTGTGTGCCGTGAGTATGCTCACATAGACAGACCGTGGCAAATGTTTTATTGCCATACTTCTTTGACATTTTCACTGTCTCCAACTTCAATGTATATTATTTGGATTTTATGTCACAGATAAAAATATTTAGGGATTGGTAGAGCAAACTAACGATTGTTTTTAAATATTGTTGCATTTTATTCATGAAAATATCTAAAAATTGCACCATACATCTATATTCAGCCCCAATACTTTCAATTGTTATTGAGCTGTATGTTTAGTTCCTTTCAACCTTTTCCTAGTTACAGTAGTTGCACTGGAAAGATCATATTAAACATATGAAGCAAGGTGTGTTGGTCACATAAGTTAAAGATTCTAATTCTTGGCCTACATTCAAAGGGATATGTATGGTAGAGAAGTAACTCTGTACATCAGGTACAAACTTGGTGACGGCAGCATCGTGCTATGGGAATGTGTTTCTTTAGTAGGGACAGGGAAGCTGGCCAGAGTTGATGGAAAGATGGAAGGAGCTAAAAATAGACCAATTCTGGGCTCAATAGAAATTAAAACAGTTTTCAGATTTTTTTCTGTTACTTTTTTGGAAACCCATGCGTCACGTTTCTTTCCACTGTAAGGCATGCTTTGTGTTGCTTGATAACATAAAATCTTAATGAAACACATTGAAGTTGGATGCTTTAATGTAAAAAAAAGTGTGAAAAGTTCGAACAGTGTAGGAAGAAGTTGTGAATTCTGGATGTTGCTCGCTCTGAGATTTTAAAACACTTCTGAACGGTCTCTTTCAGCCTATGACTGTGAATACTATAATCAAGGTGCGTACAAGTGAGGATTTCGTTTTCTTCTTTTGTTTATGGGTTTATATGTATTCCCAGAGGGGTTGTTGTCAAACTCATTTCCTGTTATTCTGCCTCATTTCCCCAAAGAGCTCGGCGATGGCCCATTTTCCTTGGTGAGTGCTGTCTTTAATGACACCATGTTTGGAGTGAATCGTACCAGCAGCACAGTGTTTCCACTTACAAGAGAAAGATCGGGACAGTTGCCAGCTCCAGGCATTATGTTCAACTTTATGATCACAACAGGGCTATGGAGGAACAGGACATCACGTAAGCATCCACTGCATAAACTATCAGTCATTGGTGTTGCGAAGGTGTAAATTAATCAGAAATGTCTTGTTTTTTTCAGGTGTTCCTGTAGTTTCCCTTGAGTCTGCGGAGAGACCAAACTACTTTCTCACAGTGTCAGGACGCAGCCGTCTTCAGTTGGAGCAGTGGAGTCGAGGGCCAGAGTTTAGCCGCAGAGCCACCTTTATCCAGCACCAGGGTCTGTTTCTACCAGGTTACGCTTCATTCGAACTGGTCAGCCAACCTGGAATCTTTCTGACGCTCACACGCGGAGCGGCTCGAGCGCAGAGATACGGCACTGCGGAAGGCTTCAAGACCAGCAGCAGCTTCACACTCGAGGGTCAGGACATGTTGTTGCAGTCACATGAAGTTAACTATTTTGGAATATAATATGAGACACAAAATAGAGCATTGTAAAATGTTAAATATACATAGTTTTCAAAATGCTCTTTTTTTTTCAAATAAAATCAAATTGTGTTCAGTACTTTGTACAGAACACAAAATACTGAACACAAGTACACTATACTGTACTTTGTACAGCATGTCATTATATTTTAACATCTTTTTGGTAATTTCTGCTGAAAAATGTTTCTGCTGCATTTTGTGGATCTGACTCAAGCTTACATATGCAAATTGTTATTGGGTTCGCTGTCTGTGCACCTATTCAAACTACACAGAAAAGCTAACTAATATGTTTATCATTTGTTACTGCAGACAGTCCTTTTGTTATACCATACCGCATGATGTGTGAATGGCGTTATCAGGCTTGTGCAAGTGCCTGCGTACACACATGCAATGATCCAGATGCAACCCGCTGCCAGTTCCTGCCTCCGTAAGAAGCTTGGCTCAACTCGGGCCCTCGCTGTACTACCAACATAATCTATGATCAGGTCTGGCAATGCAACTGTTTGTGCGTGTTACAGGGTTGAAGGCTGTTTCCCTCGCTGTCCAAAAAACATGGTGCTGGACGAAGTCACAAGACGCTGTGTCTACACAGAGGACTGTGAGTGCCAGCATGATTTTGTCTTTAAATCATGTAAAAGGTTATGGTTTCTGGTGCATTCATGTGTACTAACTTGTGTCCTGTAGGTGTTACCCTCCCCTCAACTCCAACGCCTTTTGCATATGTAACACGGTCCAACAGTACCACTACTCCACCACCAACTCCAACTACAATCACAAGAGCAACAACAATGTCCTCCACTACTGTTAGTCCCACCACCACCACACCGACTGTTCCCACCACAACAGTGACCACTAAACCAATCACTACTCTGCTTACAACATCTCCAACCACAACTCCTGCTTCTACTACAACCATTGTTACCACGACTCCATTTGAGACTTCAACCCACAGTACAACCGTAATGACCTCCACTCCAACCACAGAGATCATCTCAACTACTCCCTCCACTTCACCCACTACAGTCCCTACAACTACTCCCGAGGTTACCACACCAACTACACCTCTTGTGACGTCCCCAACCACCCTGCCACCAGTGACCACTGTCATCACAACTGTCCCCACCACAACTGTACCTGAAACCACACCCACTACACCACAGCCAGAAACAACAATCACCACAGAGATTTCCACCCCAGTGGAAACGACCACGGCCCTTCCTTCAACTGAACCTACCACTGTTACCAGCACAGAGATAATCACAAGCCCTGAAACCGAAGAAGTGTCTACCAGGATTCCTTGGCCCACTGGTCCATGTACAGTAAGTGTTACTTCTCTAGTTAAATTTCTGCCTATAGACAAATAGTCAATCTTGTTGACAACATTTTCAAATCTAGGTTGTTTCAAGATCGATGTATGTTATAGGTGTCTTCTATAACTGAGTAAGGCTGAATGGACTAAACTCCATTCAGCCTTACTGTTATCTCCTTAGTGTCTCATGTTCTCTTGAACACTAAATAAACCTCTGGCTTATTATAAAAACTATATGTATGATTTTTTTTAAGTAGCGTCTTATCTGGCAGTAAGAAGCCACGTAATTTATGGTTTAGTATTGTGAAAAGATAATTTATGAATCCCCAGGAAGAATATTTGGAGGAAAGCCAAAAACTGAGACTGTTGGCATGATTTAGTCATTTAATTGTTTATTTTAGAAACACAATGAGCTACTATGAAGTGTGAACTTGCATACATAGGAATGTCCTGCATGATGTCATGTTGACACTTATTAAAAATTAACCATTTAATGTAAAAAAAAAAAAAAGAAATAACCACCCCAAATATGTAAACTGTGTCCACAGCCTCCATTCTCCTACCGTATTGATGAGTGTGCCGAGCTAATTTGTTTCAACGGAGAGCTGCTGTTTCACAACTCCTCTCTCCACTGTCGCTACAATACTGCCCCGCCACAGTGCAGTCTGCTGGGCCTGCCTATCCTCATCAACACAGACCCCTGTTGCCCATTATGGCAGTGTCCATGTAAGTTTTGTTGTAAACTTTAGAAGAAGAATAATTGAAACACCTTTTTCCTGAAAGCTCTCTCTCTCTCTGTCAGGTCGCTGCACTGTGATGTCAGATCTACGTGTGATCACATTTGATGGTAACAATGTGGCCTTGTATGACAATGGTTCTTACATTTTGGTTAACCTGCCGAGAGAGATGATTATTGGTACAGTGGAGAAATGTCCAACCAGCCAGGTAAAGTATCAAAACATCTGAGAGAAATAAATTAAATTTGAAGAAGTTGTCTCAGGTTTATCCTTTGTTTTGCTTTTAGAGCGTAAACTCCATCAGACGAACTGTAAGTGAACGACGTCATCTGCCAGCAATTGCATCTGGGCAAAGGCAGCTAATTTCTCTCTGCCGAAATGGTTCCAAGTGGCATGCAGTAGTTTTCATACCCTTGTTACAATGTGTCACATTAAAACCGCAAACTAAAGTGTACTTTGATTTTATATTATACACCAATACAAAGTATGGCATGTTTTTCTTTTGAAACAAAAAGGATTCCAAAGGATTTTGAGAAATCATTGGGTGCATTTCTGTGAAGCTGCTTTTACTTCAATAACGTCTGTATAGAACAATCTTCAGTAGTCACCTCTTTGTTAAATAGAGGTCACTTCAGTTTAAATACAACTGTTCCGTGAAGACTTAAAGTCCAGGCTTAAAACCAACTGAGAATCTGTGACAACACTTAACAAATGTCATATCCCAACAAAAGTAAAGCTGCAATTAGAGTAGAAGGTAATTCAGCCTTCAGACTCCCCCCTCCTCCCCAGAGGAAGGCGGAGTACAAATGTAAGCAACACATTTTAGATGTCTTTTGTTGTTGTTTTTTCATTAAAATATTTGATAACAATTTATCATTTTCTTCCATTTCCAATACCATTTGTGTTGATATAATTTACATCTGAGAAAAAAAAAAAACATTTAACTTTCTGAAAATATCACATAATTTGAGAAAAGATTCAATATGTGTGGAAACTTTTGCAAAGCACTGTTAGTGTTATTGCCGACTATAATTTCCATTCTCCACAGAGTCCTACTGGTGGTACATCTGGTCTTTGTTTCAAGAAGCTTAACATCACTACTTCCAACTACAGAATCATTATCAACAGACTTGATCGCAAGGTTCCCATCTTTACTTTATCTAAAGCACGAGCAACTATGTAATTTTCCTTCAGAAATGAGTGATTTTTATTTTTATGTGATTGAAGGTGACAGTGAACTACAGACCTGCTAAGCTCCCATTCTCACGTCACTCCCTTTATGTGGAAGATACAGGCAGCATGTACCTGATCCACACACCTGGCAGCATCAGCATACAGTGGTATCATAGCACAGGGATTATGGTGCTGCAGTACAATGCTCCAAGTCACGCATTCGTCCCCACTCGTGGCCTGTGTGGTGAGTCCATGCACACACACCATGCTCATCAGCACCAACCTCATTTATCTAAGTGCTGTTTTTCAGCACCTAAAGGCTTAATGTCTGCACCGCTGGATCACATTGACTAGAGCCATTATTGAATGTGACAGTTTGAGATTCTAAAAGCCATTTAGACACATTACGCAGTTCCAGACAGGCAATTATCTCACCTTTAGCTTTCTATTGCTCACTGTCTAAGCAGCAATGAAACTTGAATGCACCAACAGCACCAAAACAGCTGTCTGTCCAATCTGCCAGGTTGCTGTGATGGGAATCCAGAAGATGACCTGAAACTCCCGAATGGCACGGTGGTCAGAGAGGTGGGAGACATGATGCTCTTTCTGCAAGCGTGGAGAGTCCATTTGACGGATGAGACCGAACACACACGCAGGGTGGGAGACAACTGCACCACAGGGGACTGTTCCACCTGTCTTTCTATGCTTACCCAGAGAGCCTTCACACCATGTCATAGCAAGGTACTATTAAGGCTCCACACAGTATTTCACACACTTCATTTTGAAGCAGGTGTTGACTTTATTTGAGGAATCAAAATGGACACAAGACAGTTTATGAATTAAGCAGATGACAATTGATTCCAAATAATTTGCCAAACATTTTATGCAATTAAAGTGATTTATGTTTTTTTTTTTTTTTTTTTTTTTTTTTTTTTATTGAGAATAAAATGAATAAATTATAAATTTGACATCTCGAAATCTAATACAAATGTGCAGGTGCCTCCAGAACAGTTCTGTGACATCATGTGGGCAGGAGACTTGCATTACAAGGATCATCAGTGTGACTTTCTGGCTGCTTATGTGGCAGTTTGTTACACACACCAAGTCTGCATCAGCTGGAGGCGGCACAATTTCTGTCGTAAGAACACACAGGCAAATAAGTCTGATACAGTCTTTTTCAAAAGTGTTCCTACCTCTTTAACTTTATATTTACTGTTTAACTGCAAATTTCTGTCTTCACAACAAACACAAGCATCAATGTGTTCAATTGGGATCTTGTGACAAAACCAACACAAAGTTGGACATAAGTATGAACGTCTGTTCAATCAGATTAAGCTTTGAGTATTTCGCAATGTAGAATTGCCAGATGTTTCATTCCAGATGTGCAAATCTGGTAGACACATACACAAAATGACTTTAAGTTGTTATTGCAGCAAAACGTTGCTTAACCTACTATTGACTCAGGGGGTCTAGTAACCTAGAGAATGTGGATAAACCCAGTTCATATGAATACTTTTGCAATTTACTGTATATGTAAATGTGTGCTCACTTATGTTTCTCTGATTGCTCTCAATCCTGTCGTCTTGCAGCATTAAGGTGTCCGCCTGGTAAAGAGTATCAGCCCTGTGTAAGCACCTGCAACAGCCGCACTTGTCTGAACAAAGACTACTACGAGGAAACCACCTGCTCTTTCATCAGGGAGGAGTGTGTGTGTCGCAGTGGAACCATCCTGCACCGAGCCGACTCTCCCTATTGTGTCACCGAAGATCGATGTGGTGAGTGAAGAGGCTTGTAAAAGCATTCTTTGTGATGAAAATGGCTCTGTCCAAGATTCTGCTGTACTTTTATGCTTTATAAACATATACATTCCCATGGAGTCACTGTGTTCTATTTAATTAATTGTGGTTCGTTCAGTCTGCACAGACAACGAAGGTAACCCTCGGGCCCCAGGAGAGGTGTGGAACGGCTCCACTCGAAGCTGTTGCCTGTACAAATGTATGGAGAACGGCTCTGTGGTGGCGGTCGAGCCAGACTGCAGTGCTGTCCCAACGCCGCTGTGTGAGAGGGAGGGAGAATATGTGCTAGACGTACTGGAGGAAGGATCTTGTTGTCCTAAGAAGATCTGTGGTGAGTTCATTATTAAAGTCAAGAGAAGTACCTTTGGTTCTCAGAGACCATTTTTCAGTGAACTCTTATATTATTGTTTACTTTGCTTGTCAGAGTGCAACATGACCATCTGTGACAGTGAAGCTCCTCCTTGCGATAATGGAAACAGGCTGGTCATTGGTTACAGCGCACTATCCTGCTGCCCAGAATACCGATGTGGTAATATGCAAACTTTATTTCTGCCTTCTTTTGAATGATTTTGCTTCAATCAAAATTAATTTGTCTCGGCTGATTTATTTTTCAGATTTTCCTAACGAATGTCTCATATCATGAGAAGCGGATGTAATTCATTTCCAGCTATGCAGAGTTCGATTCAAGTCAAATGCAACTGATCTAATCTGATCCAGATCAAATCACTTACAGTAACAAAATAACAGTAAAAACCAGAAGCAGAAGCAGATTCTGTGGGAAGTTTTCTACTACAGGGGTTGAAAGAACTGAAAGAAGACACTAAAATACAGAAACACTGTTCCATTACTTTTTTTTAGCAAGCACCAACTGTTAAGCACAGGAAGCCTAGGAAAGTAACACAAAGAAACAGAAAAACACAAACCCACGAGTGAGAAAATTGAACAGTACTCAAATGACTAATTGCAGCAATATCTCGGCTAATTGCTTTTATCCAGAAAAGATAGTACTTAAGTACCAAGCCAGGGATACTCTCTATTGGAAATAAAAAACAAAGGGCATTCGGTTAGTTCAAACCATGACTCCTTTGTCCAGAAAATAGACATCATTAAACTCTGAATCACAGGATCAAGGAGAAAAATGAATTTAAACAATTACGTTAATGCCTGTAATAGGTTTGTCTATGGCCTCTTCCAGAAAAGTGACAACGAAACACAGAAACGCCTGTGTAGACATGCTGTCTGTGGGCAGGAAAAAACACAGACATTTAAAAGTTGTTGGTAGCAAGACTGGCAAATAATTCATCAAATGAAACATGTATTTGTTCAACCTTCTCCATCTCTACCTTGTCTTCCTCAGAGTGTGACCCTATGGCGTGCCCTCCTGTCTTTGCTCCCGACTGTAGAGAAGATCAGTTCCTTGTTGAGGTCAGGGGGCAAAAATCCTGCTGCTACTCTTACCTTTGCGGTAAGTTGTAATTGCTTGTCAGATTTGACTTATGTCATTATCCTTCTATAAATTAGTCGTGTAATTGTCCATTTTCTGTCCGAGTAGTATGTGAGTCATGCATTGAACCCATTCCAAGTTGCTCTCACGGAGAAATTCTGGCTGTCGATCCAAATTCCACCAACAGCTGCTGTCCCCAGTACCACTGTGGTAAGCGTTTTGGCTTGTGTATCCATGTGCATTTGTGTCTATGTTTTTAATACGTTTACCCACGTTTTTCCGCAGTGTGTGATGTTAATCAATGCCCTAAATCATCTCTGAGCTGTGCACCTGGTCTCTCTTTGGTTGAAACTGCTGCACCCGGTGACTGCTGTCCCCAGCATCACTGTGGTAAATGGATGGCAACATATGCACTTTATTTGTGACTTGGCTGATATGTGCAGTTGTCTGAAGAGTTGCTATGCTTGTCACGTATTTATAAAGTTTCACACGACTGCTCTCTTTAACTTTGTTTCCCTTATGCACAGAATGTCAATGTGAAGACCTAGCTCTCCCCATATGTCAGCTGGTAAGTAAGCAAAGCGCTGTATCAGAAGTCGCTCTTCGCCAGAAAGCAAGCAAATTCAGTTAAGTAAGCACTTTGTTCTTTACTCAGGGGGAGGTGCAGGTTGAAGTTCCTGACAGCAGCACCAACTGTGGCTGTCCTCAGTATGCATGTCGTAAGCATAACCTCTGCTCAAAGGGTCAAAAGATTCAAGTTACAAAAAACAGACTTTTGTCATTTTCATTATGCTCATATATGGCATGTTTATTTGTGTTAATTTATAGAGAAAGCTGAGGTGTGTCTTTTCCAAGGAGTCACAGTTCTGGGTCCAGGCCAGTCCCTGGTCCAGTATTTTGAAGGAGAGCTGTGCTACACTGTCCAGTGTCTTCCTTACAAAGACCCACAGACTGGCTTCTATGCAATGGAAATCACCTCTGTTAACTGTTCCCAAAAGTGTGGATCGGTATGTATGGTGCTTCACAAAATATGATGGATCATATCAATGCTAACCGCAATTCTGTGGTTTTTCTTCTCAGCTAGGGTAAAACTCCTGTTTATTTTTTGATTCACTTCCTGGTCTTAGCACCAGGCATATGTCCCTTCTACAGACCCTCAAGTGTGCTGCGGCTCCTGTAAAAACATCTCCTGTACTTTCACCAACGAAAATGGGACAGCAGAATTTTTCACTGTAAGAACAAGCAAAGCTGCATGTGCCAACCACTCCTTCATTGCAGGGTCTTTTAAAATGTGCTATTGTGTTTGTGTGCAGGCAGGGAGTTCCTGGGTGGAAAACTGTACGCGTTATGATTGCGTGGAGACAGCAGTCGGAGCGGTGATACTTGCATCTGGTGTTATCTGCCCTCCTTTTAATGACTCAGAATGTATTCAGGTCAGAGCCTCTAAAATCTCATATATGTTGTTGGATGCTTCTTTAAAGATGTGTCATTGTTTAGTATGAGATTCAGAAGCAGTCTATTTTATTTTCTACCCTGATAAAGAGGTTTCAAATCTTTAAACAAACTTGTTCATTGCAGTGGAATAATCTCATTCAGAAAAAAAATATTCAGTTGGGAAATTATCACATTCAGCAAAATCACAGATGGTCTAATTATTGGTACCCTCTAATCGTCCTTCTGATTAGTAATCCATGACTTCCTACCTCCCTGTGGTATAATTATGTTTTGACAGAAATGCCTTTAGACACTCTTCAAAATTAGCGAGATAAGCAATCACTTGTGTTTCGAACTTCAAAAGACGAAACACTTTATTTATATATATGTATATGTATATAAATAA
>VMRN01000030.1:3589849-3658519 GCA_010277015.1 Poeciliopsis turrubarensis
AGCTCAGCACCCTGTGTCCTCCTGGTTGTCATGGTGAATTGTTTTTAATCTCAACAAGGAGGCAGGGTGAATTGGCTAAGACTAACAAATTCTCAAACTCCCACTTTCACGCACCAAATACTTGTATGCATCCTCCACCTCCTCGTTTTTCTCCTCCTCCAGCTAACGAGAAACGTCTTGCTTCTTATGTAAAACCTTTACTCCTTGTATATGCTAAATTTAAAATTTAGATGCTGCATAAAGATAATGTAGAACAAAGTGGTAGCTTCCAAACAGTTTCAGAAAATAAATCATTCCACCGAGGGAACTTGACATTCACTGCGCGTCAGCAACTTGGATAGCATGGGACTTTTCACAGGAGATGCTTACATACAACTGCTTTGGGTTTTTATATAAAGGCCATCAATGGCTGAAAACACCTTTCTTGGATTGGATTGATGAAGGCACTCTGCTCTAGGTGACTGATAATGAAAGGAGACTTTTGTGGGATGTATGGTATTTTAAAACCGATTCCCAATGACTCAAACAAAGCATTTTTGGCTGCTCTGCAGTTTATGGCAGGTAAGATTATTACATTTATTTATTTTTTTTTTGGTTCTTTGCCTCAAAATTTTCTAATGTCAAAGAATTAGTTGCACTTTTTCCAAGTTGTTTTTCACAAGCTGTGAGGCCACAAACAAATTTTTTGTGTGTTATTTCTGTGGACATATTTGATCACAAAGCAGTAAATAAATTGTTCTGAAAGAGCTAAATTAATACTAATTCTGAAAAGGACCTAACATTCCTAACAACGACATAGCAGATTTCTTGCTTAACACTGAAAAGTTTGCTGCAGTCTAAACTCTACAACAAAATAGGATTATAAAATGAAAAGTGAAGACTGGGGGGAATCAATCAGTCATGTGGGGCTCAAATCCGAACCTTTCTGTTTCCTTCTCTGCTCATTACCTGTCTGATTTTTGTCAATAGAGGCTGCTAGTGCCACAAAATCTTAAAGAAAAACCAATTTTTTCCTTCCACTCCACAATTACATACTACCTTGTGTGGGTCTATCAAATCAAATGTTGAAATAACAAAGTTGTTGTACTGTAGTGGAAATGTGACAAACTGCTCAAGACCTTTGCCCGGCTTTGTACCAAGAGTTGCTTTGTGAAAATTACAGGTAGTTTTGCTGACTTGTGAGCAACGTTCACATCCTGTTGAGATTGAAGTGGCATTTGAGTCGTTCCCCTCTGACTCAGAGGCAGACAGCTACACAGCCACATGCAGGCCTGCAGGTAGCCCGTTGGTAAGAACAGCTATTTAAAATATGGAATCCAGCATCTCTGTTTATTCACATTTATACGTTTTACGATGTGCTATTTTAATTTCTTAATCTCTGTCTCAACAGTTTTGGCAGATCTTCTCAAAGCACATTGATCGCTCAGCATGCTCTCCTGACTGCAGGATACAATTGCATATGAGTGAGGATCATAGGGGGTATAGTATCATGCTGAGAGCAAGAAGGAATGATTCAGTGCTGGAGACAAAGAACTTTCACTTCAGTGAGTGTCTCTAAACTATAGATTTAAATAAATGTTTACGTTACATTTAATTGGTTTAGACACAGATAGTCGTTTTTCTGTTAAATAAGTTTAGTTTATTTGTAAAGATGGGGTTAATCATATTGTTTGTCTCCTCAGTTCCGGTCTCCCTTTCCTCCTTTTGTGCCTCAAGCACCACCTCTACTGTCCAGCTGAAATGGGAACCACTTCACAGACAGCAGAGCATTTCCACCTTGACTCTACACAACATGCACACACAGTCTGTCACTCGAATCTATAGCATAAGCTCTTCAGCGATCCAGTCCAAGTTAACAATAAAAAATCTCCAGCCTGGCACACATTACATGGTTGAAGTCACGGTGGCCATTTTCCTCCCTCAACCTGGCATCACACTAATGCAAAAACTCAGGATTTTTATGGAAACAGGTACTGTACTCTCCAAGAATCACAAGACAGCAGCTTTATCATCAGACAGAAAGCTGATGTTAGGAGGCTTGCCACTGTACTCCAATTTGATCATGTCTGGCTGCAGATCAGTGTCCAGACGGCTGGTTGGCCAATGGGAGGAGTTGCTACACCGTGAAGAGATCGGGTTTGAGTTGGAGTGATGCGATGAGCAGCTGCAGACAGCTGGTGGGGGAAAGCCACCTGGCCGACCTGAAGACCATGGAAGATCTGCTGTTTGTATCTTCTTACCTTCAGAGCGACAACAACCTGCTGCTGCTGTGGACAGGTCTTAATGACCAACAGGTAACCAGTTTTACATAAACATGGTTCTGGAATGTGGAAAGTAAAAACCATAGGTTTGTTAAGAAACCTACAGAAAACTGAACAATGCAGATCATGTCTTTGATTCTGGGATTCTTACGTTGCCTTGAGATATGAAATTTAGGACACAAATGTAGAATACAAGCAAACATTTACTTCAACAATAAGGTTGAGATTTGTTTCACACAACTAAATACATAATGCTCTGAATTTTAGCCCGACCAAAGTATATTTTGTATTTACTTTTAATTCCACAAATTCAGTTTTCTTTGAAATTCTTAGTTTGGCACATGTATTTCTGTGAATCAAGTTTAAAAATTTTTAACAACAAAAAATACTAAAGCTGCGAAACAGCTCATTAAAGAAAATCTAACGTACATTGCAGAATGGATACCTCTTCATTTTTGGGGTCAGCTGGTCTTCATAAAGCGCTTTACGTTTAAATTGCTTCACTTTTTGTTATGATCAAAACAAAACAAAAAATGACATCAGTGTATACGGTAGTAGGTTTATCTGACAGACAAACAAAAAGTAATGAAGAATTTTGAAGTGCTATGGAAAAATATACAGAATTTCTTTTAATGTGTTTTATGACAATAGGCAGAAAATTATCAAGTACATTTGTATTTATCCCCAGACTAAATATTTTGTGAAGCATTCCTTTTAATGTAATAACATGATCTGAAAATCTTTTAGCTTCATATACCAGTTCTCTTCATATGGAGATTGAGTGTCTTGCCAGTTCCTCTCTATAAAATTATCTAAGTCACAGCGGTTGTAGATTTGCATGTCTTGCTACTCAACTGGACATAGGTTCTCAAAGATTAATTCTAGTCAGTTTAAGCACAAAACAAGAGTCTTTGGCACTTATTTTCTTTCAACAAATCAGTTATGTAAAATTTAATTACTAGACATTTAAGAATTTGATGCTGCCATTTTGAAAGCATCAAAGTTGTCACTGAAGTTCTAGTAAGCAGGCAAAATTAGTTTACTTTACAAACTGTAAAAGCTTCATGCCATTAGTTCCTCCTTAAAGAGGAGGTTTGTTTTTGATGCATTAATTAGTGGTTAGGTCTATTCAGCACATAATGTCTACCCTCATCTCCCAACAGGAGGAAGGCCTCCCACTCTGGTCTGATGGCTCACCATATAATCAAACAAACACTATGACTCTACTGCCAGCCAATCAGACGGACTGTTTCGCATTTCAGAGGAATGCTACAGGACCAGGATACTTCCTGACTCCTTTCTTCTGTGACATCACTTTGCCATTCATCTGCCAATACCAGAGTAAATTGGTTACACAGTACATCTCTATTAACCAGATCCCGCTGATTCTATTGAATATCGCTTAACGACTTGTATCATCATTTTTACAGTTTTCCTCTTCAGATTTGTTCGTGCTTGTTGCTCGTGATACTTACATTTTTTTTCCATGTTAGGAATTGAAAAAATGTGGGGGAAAAAAAGCAATGATGCCTATGTCTGTAACCTCAAACATAGGCATCATTACATGAAAGTCTCCATCCAAGACAAAAGGAGAGACAACAAAGTCTTCAGCTCCAAGTTTATTTTAGTCTAAACAAAACTCTGTCAACATTCAAATAATTCTTGTGCTCCAAATCTTACCAGCACACTAACTCTCATGTGGTTGAAATATTTTGCTTCACAAAGTTTGTTTTGTAATGACCTATGACTCTTCTTTGATTTATTTGGATTATGTTGTATTTTTTTTTTTTTCTACCTCTAAAATATGATGTGCATGTACTTTAAGCACATATTCACTTACAGTTAATAAGAACTAAGAACAACACTAAGCTGTAAAAGGATTAACTCTTGTGTCCTTCATATGCCACTTCAGTCGCTCACGTACCTATTTTTCCATCCAACAGCTCCTTCTACTCCTGCATCATTTTCATTCGACCTGGCTCAGGTGACAGACCAGCATGTAGAGCTTCGATGGAGTGACCTTTCACCCCTGCTCTCTACTCATTCTTCATCTTTTGAGATATTCCTCCAGTATAGAGAAAGTGAAAATGCCCTTTTGGGTCATGGTGAAGAAGATGGATGCAAGGAGTCAGAGGGGAAAAACGGGAAGAAAACCCAATTGCGTTTCAGAAAAACAGTAAAAGTTAAGATTCTTCGCTCCTCCAGAGGGGTAACTGTGACAGGTTTGACCCCGGGGAGCATTTACTTTTTCACCCTTCAAGTCTCCCACCATGCTGGCCCCAGCTGGATTTTGGGACAAATACAGACCGCATACATGAGTGAGTCTGCTGACAACTTATCACATACATACGTAACAAACACATTATGCAAATATCTCATAAAGTGGAATATTTATGCCTGCAGGGCCGCTTCATCCTCAAAATATCTCTGTTGGATCAATAACAGCTAGTCAGATTACTTTACACTGGATGCTGCCGAGCACTCAGTGCACAGCTGGGTGGGCATTCGCTGTACACTGTGAAGATGTGTCCTTGAAACAGGAGAGACGAGTTAGCAACATCTCCAGGGTCTATGGGACCAACAGGAAGTGGTTCTACACAGCTATGATTGGAGGACTTGATGCCTACACAAGATACAGAATTCAAGTCTTCACAATTGCACAATTTGGAATATGGAGCTGTGATCAGGCACCTCTAACTGTGCAGACTGGTAAGCATGTTTGAAACAAAGGCAGTAACTGTTACAATTTTTAAAGATTCAATGACATCTAAGAGTCTTTTGGGGGAAAAAAATTGTTATAAAAAAAAGAAAAATTGTGACACCTTTAATATTGCTCAAAAGCGCTTCAAAATACTATGATTGTGATTCTTGGAAGCAAAATGTCAAGAACTGAGGGATGACTCAAGAGTGTTGCACAACAATTGTGTTGTAACATAATGGATATTTACCCAGAATTAAATTTCTTTACTTTTCAATTGTAATTATTGCTTTCAGAAAGGTCTTCGTTAAAGAGGTTCTTTACAATTTCCAATCTCAAGGTCCTACTTTAGTAATTAGCTTCACAAGCATAACTACAATGCAGTGCCTATAAAAAGTATTTTGATCATAAAATTTAAAAAATATCCTCTTCAATTTCAAACTGAAAAGTGATTTTTACAAAATTAACTTAATCTTTAAGCAATTAACTTAAAATTAAAGATTGCATAAATGGTCATATTTAATGGTATTTAGTAGATGCACTGTCCTGTGACAGCACAGGGTGGTTGTGGATAGGCCTCAGTCAGACTTGTGTATTTAAACTGTGCAACGTTACTCCATTCGTCCTTGGCTCTGTCAGGTTGCATGGGATCTGCTGTGAACGGACCTTTTCAAGTCCTGTCACAAGTTCTCCATCAAATGGAAGTCAGGGCATTGACTCGGCCACTCCAGAATACCCACCTTGTTGTCTTCAAACGCTTTCTGTGTCGCTTTAGCCGCTCGCTTCAGATCATTGTCTTGCTGGAAAATCAACATATTTTGAAGCTGTAGTTCCCCTGCAGAGGGAAACAAATTGCCCGTCAGGATCTTCCTACATTTTGATCACGATTGATTTGTGAAAGAAACATGAGGATAAAACATCCAAGAGGGCAAGTACTTTTTATAGGCACTGCATTATTCGTTTTTTTTTATTTTAAAAGTTTTTTTTCTTAGCAAAATCTTACACAGATTTTTTTTTTTTTTTTTACTAAATAACTGCAGTCCAGATGGGAAAAAAAATCAAGTAAACATTTTCAAACAGAGTTTACTTTTAGATATTTACATTTTCTTATGCTTAAATTTACTGCTGGGGAAAAAAAAAAAAAAAAGAATGATGCTTTATTTGTATCCCTTAGCTGTAAAGCCTCCTGCTGATCTGGTGATGTTTAGCAAGAATGACAGCCTGTCAGCTTGCTGGATGGTTCCACCTAGCAATCCTCCAGATGCATATTACGTGACAATCCAATCGTTTAATAGTCCTGCTGCTTCTTCGCTATGGATAAACGACTTCAGCGCTGAAGGACTCAGAAAAGATGAATCCATTTGTGTTAATTTGGGCACATTTACTCCTAGTCACACATATGAAGTAGCAGTCGTTGCCATGAGGGGAAATGACAGAAGCGAGAGGTCCATTACTGTCTACACCACAGGTGAGAGAAATAAAAATACAACCCATGATAATACAAGCCATTTATAAAAATGTGTTTTTAACTCTTGTGTTTGTCTTTGTGGATGCAGCTCCGATGCCTGTGCAGGTTGCAGTCCCTCTTGCTGTGGGGACAAACTACACACAGCTGTATGTTCAGCCTCCGCGGGTGGGTCTGATTGATGGGGTCAAAGTGTGTCCATGTCTTGGCGTTTGCAACAGGACATGTAAGGAATTGTGTGCCACTTGTGACTGGCATTCCCTCCCCGCTGGCATTTTCATTGCAACCATCAACAACCTTACTCCAGGCTCACAGTACCAGCTCAGTGTGTACAGCACTGTTAAAGAGAGAGTGGGGCCACCATTCTACACCCGTCCTATTAAAACGAGTAAGTTTAAGTTGCCTCCCAGTGATAACAATATTTAGGTTTCTTTACTTTATGTGTGGTTTTTACTTTGAAAAAAAAAAAAAGATGACAAAACTTATTTTATAACACCCCCCACACTTTTTGATATACCTGGTAATGATGGCTAAAAATGTTTAAAATTCACCTTTCCTTATGGTAGCATTATCTTGTACAAAAAAAGCTATTTATTTCACTCAATCTTTTTCAGAGTAGAAAACCTTCCCTGTCAATATTAATTTACCTTTTTGTTGTTGCTTTTTTTTCACTTTGTCATTGGTTCTACACATATTGGCACTTCTAACAATAAAATGAACAAAGCTTTATTGGCAGTTGGGAGAATCATATAAAAAAATTTTAAATTTATGTCATGATACAATGTTATTCTCATATCAAAAACATACCTGGAGTGTGGTTTTGATTCTTTCATGTGTGTTTGAGGAATATTTGAATCTCAGAATGAAGGAAGAATTATAGCGTGATGCTCTCTTTCAGAGTTGGGCTTGACCCATCAACTCTAGTGGAGGAAACTCTTAACATTTCATCATGGCAATTCTTTTAGGCAACTTTGTGAATGAGTCTTTCCTGTCTAAAGTGACTGAGCACAAACCAAGACTCAAAAAGACATGGATAAGCCAGTTGGTCCACCCAACTCAATAGAACACCTTAGAGATCAATTAAAATGGGAAATGAGAGTTTGTCCTTCTTGTTAAACAGTCTGACCGCACAAATGCACTTCCATAGAATCGATAAAAAAATGTCCATAAAGACTCTCCTACACCTTGTGGAAATTGTTCCCCGAAGAGCTGAAAATGTTAAAAGTACAATTGGAGGGCAAACATCTTACTTGTATGGGATTCAAGTGTGTGCAAAAGAAGTCAAGCAAATATGTTTGGCAACAGAGTGTATATCATTTTGGAGTTAACACCTAAAACTATAGGTTCTGCATAAAAGCTTGACGTGTCTTTGTGTGTTGCATAAGAAAAACACTGCTGTCACAATATTTGTCAGTTCCGTTAAACTTAAAAATCTCACCTATCCTCTAATTAGAAAGAAGTCTCATATCATATGAAATTAATTGTGATATGAGACACTTGATATTGCAACATTTGATTGATGCTGCGACATCTGACTGAGATTAAGTGTCAAATCAAAATCTGTTTCATAGTTTCTACGTGTGCTTTCATAACAACTAAATAGAAAAATAAATTGCACCCGATACACTGTTGTCACCATCCATATTTGGCATCAGTCTTTTTTATCTTTTTTGCATCATCATTTCATGCAACTGTCACTAACCAGATTTAAAATTTAATCTGGCCTAATCTTGGGAACGGATCACATCTGCTTCATATCTTTGAAGATTTGGAGTGTAGTGATACAATGATTTAGAAAATAATAGAAGTCTGCATTTTTTTAGGTTTTGCTGCGCATAGTAAGGCTTAGCAGAACAATTTACAAGCTATGTCTTATTATAAACCATGGGGCTGTTTCACAGACAAAATGATTTATTTTCTTTAAACATGTAATGAAAGTAGTCCTTAACATCACTCATTTTGCTTGAAAAGTTGTACTAAAAGTATTTATTCTCTCTTGTTTGTGTTTCCTTTAATGTTTTTCATTGTGTTATAGAACAATTACAATGCTCTAGTGCGTGTTTTGTGATATGTTTGATTTTAGGTCTGGTTCCACCTAGCAGAGTGAGGGAAGGACTAGTGACAGACACATCCATAGAGCTGCTTTGGGATCCGGCACCAGGAAAGGGTCAGAGCTACGAGGTCATCTGCCACAACTGTGGCCAGGCACTCAAGGTGAATAAATAAATAAATGAATGAATGAACAAATAGAAATGTAAATGTTTTTTTATGTTTGGAAGCAGATATGTCAAAATTTATTATTACCCACATTATGCAATGCCCCATTGGTCATTGTTGGATTGCTATGATTAGCTGATTGCATGTTTTTATGCATAACATGTTAATATGGACACCAGTACGATGTTTTGTTCCTCAGTAATTAATGTGCTACTGTAATTATTACAGCATTTGCTTATTGATCTGTGTGTTACAGGTGCAGAAGGTATTCAGTCAGAGTGCAGTGTTTTCTGGTCTGATACCAGGTTCACTCTATCACTTTGCTGTACGCGCAGAGAAGGAGTCCTTTGCTGACAGTTCACCGGTCTCAATCAATATCACTGCAGGTAAACACACACGCGCACCCACGCACACACATTGCAACAGTTCATCTTTCTTTTCTATAATGACCACATGCTTTGCTTTTTGATGTGGCAGTTCCTGGCCAAGTGGAGGTTTCACTCGTCAATAAAACAACATCATCCATATGCATTAGCTGGAGTACCGCCAGAGGACTGCTGAGCTCATTCATTCTGTCTATCAAAAACACAACAACCATTCAGGAGCTGATCATTTCTCATCAGGAACACAGGCCAGTCTCTTCTCATTCTGCCACAATCAAAATTAATATGAACCCAGAGTTGTTATCGCTGACTGAAACCTGCTCCTGGAAAGACTGACTGCCAAAGCAATGCCTGTGTGCGCATGTGTGTGTGTTTACAGATCATACAATTTCCAAGGTCTTGTTCCTGGTACTAAGTATACGATTGAGGTGTTTGCCATCAATGGGGGAAGGAGAAGTAAACCTTCTACTGTAATTCTGTATACACGTGAGTTAAAATGTGTCTGTAAAAATCTGCAGGTGTTCTGCAAAGCCCAAAATGATGTATACATGTGGCAGTTTTTGGCTTAAAGCAATCTTGTGATTTTACCAACATGTTTTGTCTGACTGGAATTTAGAATCTGAGAGAGAATCTTTGGAGGGACTAAAAACTAGGGTGATATAAAGGAATCGTTGAAGCTTCAAGCTCATCACTAAAGATTGTTCATGTGAAAACATGGGAAAAGATTTAGGAGTTGTCCGTTAGCTGTAATCTTAATGGAAAATAAAAAGCAATAGAAAAAAGATCTCAATGAAAGCAGATCTTTTTTTCTTTTTTTTTTTTAACAAAATTACATTCTTTTTACCTTTTTATTATCTTATGAGAGATAACTTTCATATTCTATCCAATACAAACTTCTTGGTTCAAGGGTGATCATTTTAAATCTAAATTTGCCAGAGGTAACTGTCTGCCTGCACACTATGTGGCAAACTTATTATTTTTGCATTTTCATAGTTTCAACATCGTTAAGAAACGTATTTCTCGTCTCAAGTTCCAGGGATGCCAAAGCAAGTGGTTACATCAGAGCACCCAGTGACGTCTGTATTTCTGACCTGGAGGCCACCAGCAGGACAGGTAGACAAGTACAAGGTGAGATGTTGAATCTGCAGAGTCTGTCCAAGAATTCACTTGCACTTCACAAAAGATAATCCAACTTTATGACTTCAAGAAAAAATAATCCTGGCGTACTTGGTATTTCTAAACATTTATGTCAAAATATAATACTCAGCTGTGACCTGCATTTATTAAGTGGTTGCCAGGTAACCACTGTTGGCACACTCAGGATCTGGTTACAACCCTTTAAAGATAAATGACATTCAGATTTAGCTCAGAACAATAACTAAGCACAGTTTTAAAAAATACAATTAAAGTAAAGGGGGATTGTTCAAAAAATCTTGCATCAAGATTACACAGAACTAACATTTTCACTGTCATTTGTTAAAGATTATTTTTTAATAAAATTTTAACAATGAAGGTCTCTTCGGCAGCTTGCATCTGGTCTCTTGTCCGTGGACAGGGAATTGTGGACTGGAGTGTTTGTTGAGAGCACAAGCTTTGAGATCCGAGAGTTGATCCCAGGGTCAGACTATGGTGTCAGCATTCAGAGTGTCCTGGGCTCAGACAGCAGCCATGCAGCAAACAGAGAGTTCAGCACACGTAAGCAACAGAAATAATCTATAGTCTATATTTCAGGGCATTTCCCTAAAAATATTTGGAAAACTTCCTAACTTCAGATTCGTCTTCCAGGCCCTGCAGGATTATGCCGACTTCATTTAGATAAAGTAGATTCTTCGTCCATATCTGTGCATTGGGACGAGGCGCCTGGAGAGTTTGACTTTCACAGATTGACGGTGGCCGGCGCTTCGATCACACAAACACTCATAATACCAAAGGGGAAGCAGGTTGCTGTGGTTACAGGGCTGCTGGATGGCTGCAGCTACAATGTGAGCGCCAAGAGAGTGAGAGGGGAGACAGCAGGAAGTGCTGCTTTTGTGACTGTCACCACAGGTAGTTATTTCAAGGGCTTCACCGATTAGTCTCCCAGTTAATCATGCCCAACCTCAACGAGTCTGTGTTAAATTACAGAAACATTCTCCTCCACTCTGACCCTGTTTCTTATTTTTCTGTTTCTTATTAGTGCCAAAGCCTGTGAGAGGTGTCCGGTTGGTGAGCATTTCTGGACGTGCATTCTCACTACGCTGGCTGCAAACAGACGGATGTGTAGATCGCTACCAAGTTAACTTGGTGCCAAACCATGGTGCGGTGACATTTCACCCTACCTATGATGGATACATTCAGGTACACACACTTTAAATGAAATCATAGGAAAAATGCAGTCTGTTTTTCTAATAGGATACCATCAGGATGCCGTTCGAACAGTCACATTGCTGAATGTTAAGGTTTCAAGTACTTTTTTTTATTGTGAGAATTTAGTGCACACAAGCATCTCCCGAAGTACAGTGAAGCATCTCTCCTCCCATTCAACCAAGTCCCACCCCATACTGGCTGCCAGGTATCCAGTATCTCCCAAAATGTAACTTTACACACCACACACATACATACACACCCATGGAGACAAAACACAGTGCAGGGTTGAGTAATGGATCACATTATTTATTAAGTTAGCTTCATGAGCTCAGTTCTGAATCATTCATTAACTTAAGCAACTCTCCCAAAAGAGGCAAAGAGAAAAGCGGTATAGCTTTAGCTTTGTGCTAGTCAAAGGATTTACAAAAATTTTGGAATACCTCAAGATCAAGATCTTATTTTCACCCAATGTCTGGATGATCAATACTTTAAGTTGTTCTCTACTGCTAACTTTTATTCACTAAGACTGGACACAGATATACTGAGAAAGCCTCTCACCTGCTGTGGCTAAACAAAAACTAACTCCAAAACTCTGCAATATGTTGTTCTTCTCAGCAATTTTAATGCTCACAATCAAATTTGGAAAGGTGTATTCACAGGTAAGAATTTCCCTGTTAATATCTGCAGTTTTTCCACATATTTCATTATTTGCAACAACACAGGTAACAACTGTGTTTTTAGCTGTGTTGAGTTTTACTGAAATGTGTAATGTTTCACTGAAATGTCACAGACCAAGACCTCATCAAGTACAAGATTTAGAAAGCGTAAGGAAAATGTTTTTGACAATGAGTTCAAGCCTTTTACTTTGATAGCCCTAAATATATTCAGTATAAACAACTGGCCTCAAAAGTCACTTAGCCCATAGCATCCACCTGTGTGTACACCTCAGGTTTGTTAGAGAACACTGGAGAATAAAACAGACAGACGCAGCAGATAGGTCAGGGATACAATAATAGAGTACTAAAATAAAGGATTAAGATATGCCTACATGTATGTAGGACCAAAACCGACATCATAAGAAATAAAAGCATAAATATATATTTTCATTTCTTGTCCTTAAACATTGTTGTCATCAAGAAATGTATATTAATTTTACTTTTCCTTACACGTGTGTTTTCGTCAAGAAATGTATATATTTTCTTTTTCATTTCCCCTAAACATGCAGGGATTTTTTCAAGAAAAGTAAATATTTTGTTTAGTGTTTTCCTAAGACAAGCCCTCCTTTTTTGTCATTGCCTCCTCTCCTTTTCTACTTCTCCTTTTTCTGCTTCTCCTTTTTCTACTTCTTGTTCTGCTCTTTTTTCTACTTCTCCGTGTGCACCTTTATTTTAATGAGGAGATCTGCCTTCTATGTCCAGCTCCTACTATTGGCCAATAGAGTTTTGGAACCAACGTCACTGCGTAAGACGTTGTGGGGCATTTACGTCTTACGCAGTTGCTAGATGCCATCTTGGTACTTTTGGGAGTGTAGACAGGTGAAAAGTCCAGTTTGAAAATTAATTTAGCACCTTAATAAAGCTTTTCTGCAGAAGAAAGAAGGAAGATCTATAAAAGTCCCTCATAAATGGTTGTGCTGACTATGTACTGTACAGTGGACACCAAACTACCACAGCAAAAACTTTACATGGTCTTCAAGCAAAGGAGATTCATTGCTTGTCCACTTGCCCTCAAGACAATGGAACCTTTATATGCAAATAAAACACAAAATTTATTTTCATCTTCCAAGAGGATTTTGGATCACTGAGGAAAAGTCCATCTCTTTTTCTCCTAAGCCCTGGTAAGGAGACTGTAGCCCATTTGTAGTGGTGGTTCTTCATGCACTCCAGCCTCATTGCATTCATGTTACGCTCCCCCAAATTCTTGACTGCGTTTTTTATTTTTGTTTGATGATATTCTCAAGACTGCGGTCTGTTGCTTGTTCAATTTTTATTACCACATTACTGCTTCCATGTAATTTTGGATACATTTGGATCCAGCCCTCAACCAGCTTCTTAAGCAATAACCTTTAGTGGTTTTTTCATTGTTAAAGGTGTCAATAATTGCCTTCAAGCCAGAAGCCTTCCCCATGATTTTGTAACCTACTTATTCTGACTGAGAGACCATTTGGAGGTTCAGGAATCCTTGGCAGGTTTTTTGAGTTAATTAGCTGATTAGTGTGTCACATCATGTGTTTCCAAATGTAACATTTTTCACATATTATAATTTCCTAAGGCAGGAATTTAGAGCCCTTTCCTAATAAGTGAAGATCACCATATCAACAGTTCAAACAAGAATTCATTTGTGCAAGTAATTTGAAAGAGGTAAAACTTGCCCATGGTCTGAACAAAGGTCAAAAAAGAGATGCACAGGTACAAGGGAATTTAGTGGGATGTTCAGGAAAAACAGCAGGAAACACAACATCTCAAATCCACCATGAAATGGAAAGTGATGGAACCTCAAGGGAGCCATAGATAGACCACAGAAAGGTCAAAGAAGGAAAGTGACTTTTGTAAACCTAAGAATCAATGAAAGAAGAAGCATTGTGTTGATGACGTGCTGAAGAGGGAGTGTCAGACAGCCGTTTCTTCCAGGAGAAATGGCTAATTTGTTTTAAGTTATGTTTGACATGCACAACATTTTCATAACAACTGAAGGTAAAGTTACTTGATTGTGCTACGAAATGGCTAAGATATGCTTAAAGGTTTTAAAGTTCAAAAAGTTATTTTAATCTAACAAACCAGCCTCATTGGACACATTTTAATTATTTGAATATAATTGCACAGTTCAAAGTTTTACTTTGGTCTTTCTCCAGATTTCCCATTTTGTTTTCCTCTTCAGCAGGGCCTTTTTGAAATAAATAATATTCTTTTATCTTTTACAGCCTTCTTCCTTCCTAGTCTTAGGTTATGCTTCTTCTCCTCATAGATCTTCCAAAACGACTTTTATCTTAAGATGGAGCTGTTACATATAGAATTTTCATGTAGGTACTGATTTAGAAATGCCTTGTTTAAGTGTGGTTGTTTAGATTTAAGAAGGGAATATTGAAATACTGATTTCTCTTGGTTAGAAAATTAAAAACAAGCTACACCTGAATTGGTGCAAATCTTATTTTTTTTCTACAAAGCTTTCCACTAATATATTGCCAGCTTCAATTGCCAGGCCAAAGTGCGCTCTGTAATTGAGAATGTATGATTGGTCATCTAATTAAATGCAAACTGCAGCTTTTATTTTTGATCATTTTAACATTTCTTTTCACTAGTCTAAAACACACACAACCTAAAAAAGAAGAAACAAAATACTAATAATACCAAAGTCATTAATAAGCAATATTTTAATTCCTGTCAACAGCAACACAAGAGGTAGACCAATAAAACTGTAGGTGGAAATTAAGCTTTTTAAACCTTAACCTTTTGTAACATAAGGTTACAAAATACACTGAATAACTGAAATAACTGGTTCTGTGATCGTTAGCAGTAACAACTGTATTTTCCGTAAGCATTTGCAATGAAGACCGTTTTATAACATTGTACATTTTTTGGGCCACTTTTTTTTTGCAGAGTTGTTTTAATTCAATGTTCATGAATGTTTAAGGTGACAGCAATGTCTCTCAATCAGAATGATCATCTTCTAAATATGCCAAAGTCGAAGTGGTGACTGGACCCGCGATACACAGGCAGCAAGTGACTGTTAAACATTTCAGTAAGAATAGTTGAACAGGTATTTACAGGAACAAAGGGATAATATCAAGGATCAGGCAGGGAGCAATGGGGGGAAACATGCAGGATGGGAGTAAACAGTAAAATCCAGCAAGGAGTAAAGAAGAGAGAGGAGTTTAAGTACTGGGGAGTCTGATTACTGACCAGTGACAGGTGACTGATTGGAAACAGACTGCAACTGAGAGTGGAAGCCAGACGGGCTGATGGACAGAGAGAGTGTAATGGTGCGAGAGGAGCAGAGGGGGAGTAAACAATGTGGGGAAAAGGCAAGACATAAATCCAAGAACAGTAATAAACAACAAACTAAATGCAAAAGAAGGAACTACCACAGAGAGATCTAAGCATCAGTTAATAAACAAGAGCTAAGAAAAAAGTAAGGCAAGGATGACAGAAACAGAAAAGAAAGAATAGCTAAGGCTGAGCACAAATAAACAAAAACTGATCAAAAGTGCAAACACTGGAGAAACCCAGAAACCTAAACAAGAATCCTGACAAAATATTTTTATCTTCTCTTTTTGAAATGTTTTTACATTGGGTGATGCATCTGTTCCAAAGTATTGTACTTTTGTCTCATCAACACACAGAGTATTTTCTTAGAAAGACTTGTGGATCATCAAGATGTTGTTTTTTTTTTTTTTTTTTTAATTTACAACATTTTTCTGGGGTTATGGGCAGTGGCTTTCTCCTTGGGGTTCATTCATTGCTCGGTCTCTTTCTTATTGTGGAAATATGATCACAAGTGAGACATGCAGGGCTTTAGCTATTGTTATTGGTTCTTCTTTGACCTCCTTGATTGGTTATTGATTCACTCAGGTAGACCAAAGTAGTGGGATGGTTTCCCACGACTTTGTGTTTTCTCCTCTTGCAATCCTCTCATTGCACTTCACTAAAGTCTTAAAACTTTAGAATTTACTTTGTAGCGAGTTCCAGACTGATGACGATCAATGGGTTTGCTTCTTAACTGCTTCTGAATTTCTTTTCACTGTGTGACCAGGTGTGTTTTGCTGTTTCCACAGGCTGACGTGGTGGATGTTAGTCCTGGGACACAGTACTCGGTGACGGTCTCTGCAGACTCTTCTTCTAAAAGCAGCCCTGGAGTCAGTCGCATGATCATTACAAACGAGAGTGGTGAGATGGTTTTACAATCAGTGCTCATTGTTGGATTTGTCTGATTTATTTAAGTGGTTTCAAGTACAATCAGGCTCTCCTCGTGCTGTTGCCCTGCTGCTTCATTTATGCGCTGCACATGGCACACACACGAGGCAAAAGGATGAAGCTGAGCGGTAGAGAGTGCATGAGGATGTGTGCACTTACTTCACTATTTAATTCCTTTTAGGTAACTTTAGCTGGAGCTTTTGAACCCCTGGATGAATGCGTCTGGAGTGAATGTCAGTGAAATGGCACTGCTGTGTGAAGCCCTATTCATCAGACTTTAGCCACATAGAATGTACATGTTTAAACTCCCACACACACACACCACCTCCACTAAGACCAGATGAACTACTCTTTAAACAAAGCTGGGACTTTGTCAGTAGGCTTTGCTGTAAGGGTACTAATATTTAAAATTTGTACCAAACACTTTCTAGGGACAGTAATTTATTAGAAAAATTGAGAGAGAGAGTAGTTCTAACTACATATTTAACTTTGAGATCCAACTTGAGTTAATTCACATCTGGGCTTGTTGATGACAGACACTGGATGCTGCTGTTCTCCACTTCACAGGCTCTTCCTTTCTTTCCTGCAGTTCCCGGTCCTCCGCTGACCCTTGAAGGAGAAGCTGTTGGTTCTAATGGGATTCTGCTATCCTGGACCATGGAATCTGAAGCAAACAATATAGATGGATATGTCATCAGGTATTTTTTTTTCCCCCTTCTGTGTTATTGAGCATTTAGTTGACATCCATTTTTATTTTTCTAAAATCCAAGACACTATTTGATGTTGTACACTTCACCCGCTTTGCCTGATGGTGGTGGCCAGAGGGTCCCGTGGTGCTGGTGCATGGCCCTTCTGTTAGCTTGCCCCAGGGCAAATGTGGCTACAAAGTAGCTTACCACCATTGGCGTATCAATGTGTGTGTGAGTGGCTAAATGTAGTGTGACGCTATTTGGGTCCCCAACACGGTTGTTGAGCTCAATCTATCAGATTATATTTGCAGTAGCAGGAATACTTATTGCTTTCTTTAATAAACAAGTACAATGAAAAATTATGCATTTTTTTTGTGTGTGAAAAACCATATTTTATAGAACTATTTACAGAAGATATATTATAAATTCAATTGAGTTTAAATATAAAATATAATTATTAAAATAATCACATAAAATGATATTCAGTGGATTGACAACTGCTTTTCACAGCAGTAAGATCATCTTGGAAATCCAAATTATTTTCATTTTTGCATTTTAAGTTCATACTTAAAATGAAATCCAGAAATGTGGTATTGCTAAAACGATATATATATATATATTTATTTTTTTTTTGTAGGTACAAGGAGGTTTGCCCGTACCCCGATCCCTCTTTCACACAGGTGACCAAGTACCTGGATGTACCAGAGACTTTGATCACCGACTTTACCTCAGGTTCAACATACCATATCCAGGTAAGAGGAACAATGTTTTTCTCATTTGTAGATTGATTGATTTTGAGGGACATGAACGTAGGACAACATTAACAGAAGCATGTTTGGATTAGTAGAAATGAACTAATTTAAAAGTATGAATTAGCCTTACTAGTTTAAAGATGTAACTGTCCTTGTTGCCTCTGATCAAGCATTCCTGGGAATTGCCCCACTGTACTTTTTTACTTTCCACTGTGGCTTTGTGTCAGAGATCACAAAAGGAGCAGTCTATCCTCTTGATCTGGCTGAATGCAGGTAATCAAGCCTGATTGCATTATTAATCAAGTAAACAGATCTATGGATCAGTCCAGGCTCTTTCCACTGCCTGCTGTCACTGAACTTGAATGCGATCAAGCTTATTAGTTTTCAGAATCCATTAACCCACCATGACCTTGATACAAATGGACGCAGAGATGACACACTTCCCGATTATAGCTGCACACGCAGGATTTGTTTGAGGGCTCGCATGGGATTATGAAAGTGTGTTCATGTATCGGGTTATTACACCTCCCCTGCATTTGTGTTGGCTCTCCAATTTATGAATCCAGCAGAACACAATTCCTACTGGATCTCTGAGAGGGGTTTACTGGTTCTACTGGCAGAGGTTATTCTGAAGGCCCATTAAAACATTGTTTTGTTTATGGAAGCAGAAAAACCACACTGCCTTGTAGTGTTCATGTTCTCAAAAGCTTTTTAAATTTTGCCACATTGCAGCCCCCACCATCAACTTATTTTACATAACTGACCAACACAATGCAGTGCATTATTTGGAAACCCTAAGAGAGATAACTAAAGAAAAACAAATATAATGAAAAAATAAATAAATAAAGTAAAGGACTCTGTGAAGTCTTGCTCGAGAACAAACAGCATCATGAAGAGCAAGTTTAAAGCACAGTTAAGTTATAAAGCAGTACTGATAAATCATTCAAAAACTGAAAGACTTTGGCGCAGTTTTTAAGCTACCAAGACATGTTTGTCCACCTATTGTGAAACATGGCGGTGACAGCAACATGCTGTGTGGCTAATTAGCTTGAGCAAACACTGTGGAGATTGACAGAATTGATGATGGATGGAGTTAAATACAGAGCAGGCATGGATGAAAATATGTTAGAGCCTGCATTGTCAATAGACAAAAGGTAATGCAGCTTCATGGAAGTGGAAGGCAGGGAAGCCTGTCATGCAATTATCATAAATTAATGAACTTTAACATAAGTAACAGTTTTAGTGAATGTTTTTTAGTATTTTTTTGCTCTTAAGTTACATTTTCTTTTATTTACTGGTTTGGGGTATCGACACAAAAAAAGAAAAAAAAACTGCCAGTGACCCCCTGAACACCATTTCTACTCTCCACAAAAATAGATCCCCTAGAAAAAGCTCAGACAGTTTTAGCTGAACCTATCCAACCCCCTGTTCACAGTTTTTCCTTTTACTCTCAGGATGCAGATTTGCTTTAAAAAGCCATAGGACCAACAGATTTAAGAATTCATTTTTACCTGTCATCACTGTCCTTTTAAATATTTCAAGTGACTGCCAGTAGTTATGGTTTTTATGTTCTTGTATTGTGTATTCTGCGGTGTTATTTATTCCACTATTGTGTTTATTTATTATTGGAGGATTTATTTTCACCAATAATGGCTGGCTTATCACAGCCAGCAGAATTTTATTTTCTGCTGGCTGTAATAAGAGTTGCCAATTCAAGGTCAAAGAAACCTTGACCTTGAATTGAGTCTGGTGGAGGTTCACCTTATCAGGCCTATGATCATAAACACACAGCCAGACCTACAGTGCAATGATTTAGATGAGGAGCCTGCATTATACTGTCAACTGGCTAGAAAAATAGTCTTCGTGAGTTTTCAAAAAATGATTTTGATGAAAAAAAAGAAAAACTAACAAAAAACAACAACATAAAAAAGATAAACAGAATATTTAACAGTTATAATTCTCTTTCTCTTTAGGTAGCAGCTATGTCTCCAGCTGGAACTGGGCCTTTCAGCAAACCTTTGTACATAAAGACATCTGAGTCACGTGAGTAGTCGAACATATCCTGACCTGTTTTCATCCAAAATGAAACATGTGCAGTCAAACTTGTGTTTTCATACATTCCCTTCAGCCCCTGGACTGGTGACCAATCTGACGGCGTATGCTCAGAACCACACCTTCGTCGTTGTTACCTGGTTCCTGCCGCACCGCATAAATGGCCTCATCACAAAGTTTGCCGTCAAAGCAAAACATGCTCGAACGGGTCAGACGGTCCGCACACTGGAAGTCAACGCAGAGGAAATCATGACCGGAGCTCTCCCTCACTGCAATGTACTAGATCATTCTGGCACAAAAAAACGGATTTATCCTCAAAAACAATTCTTCTCTGTTTAATTTATTCATAATTTTACGTCTGCAGGATGCGGCTGATATTTTGTCACGAGCAACTCCCAGCCCCTTGGAGATAACTGCATCGTCTCCGCCCATTACCCTCTCTGCTGTGCCGCCGGCAGCCTCTTGGAATGTGCCCATATCAGTAGGAGTAGATCAGCTGCGGCCTTACACAGCCTATCTATTTGAGGTTTCTGCATTCACATCTGATGGAGAGGGACAAGTAGCCTCCACCATGGTCCGCATGCCAGAATCAGGTGTGGATGAACAAAAAAAAAAAAAACAACTGCAGAATTGTTGCATACTTGACCATATGTCAAATATCGAGCAGGACTTCATAGTATTTCTGTTCTTTTGTGTTTCATGATGACAGCACCCGAGGATCCACCTGAAAACTTTTCAGTGTTGAACATGACATCCAGGTCAATTTCTGTGTCGTGGAACTCTCCCAGCAAGATCACTGGAAAGTTCTCCTATGTGCTTTACCTTTATGGACCTTCAGGTTGTTTATTATTTTAAACATTTAATCAAATTCACACATGTAAACAATTAACACAAAACATATGCTTCTATTTTTTTTTCCCCAGGTTTTTTGTATGACAACAGCACATGGGATATGCGTTTTCTTTTTACTGGGTTGACTCCCTACACAGAGTACAAAGTAGCTGTCCACGCAAAAGCTGCTGGAGAGGTGGGACCAGCAGCTCAGAAGGACGTAATAACACCAGCTGAAGGTGACAGGACTTAAAATGCACTCACATATCTGTCTTCCATTCTCGTGAAAGCTTTCACAGAAATAAGTGAAAAGGCTTTTGTTCTTTTTCAGCACCAAGCGCAGTGCAAAACCTGGAGGCAATAGCTGAGGATTCAGTTTCAATTCGTGTTAGCTGGAGAAGCCCTGCACAGCCCAATGGTCCCATAACTCAATACAGGCTGCAAGTCCTGGCTGATGATACTTTGCTGCAGGACATCACCCTCACATTAGGGGTAAAGCAAATATAACTTCCCACGGCTTTTTAGAATCTGATATACTAGCAACACAGTCCTTCAACATAAAAAACACTTGGATGGTATTAACTGTAAAACAGCCCCGTTAACATGATTTTAAAATGTAAATTATGCTTAAAAAAATGGTGGTGCTCCAGTTTCACATCATATATGATAGCTTAGGAAGTAGCTGCAACAATGAAATGCCCTTTGTTCACTAACGTGTCTCCAACAAGCATCTGAGGCCTTCAAAGAACAGCTGGATTTACATTCATATTAATTTCACATTATCAAGTACATGTCCTCTCCATAAAATACTTTGTGATTATAATGTGCTAAAAAGTGATGTAAATAATGAGGTTTTTTAATCTGACATTTCACTGTATAGCTACATGTGTCTGTACATGCTTCATCTTTTCCTTCAGTTCCTTAAACACATCATTAATTCACCAGATAACTGGTTTTGTTCTACTGCTATAATGTCTATTTAGATAAAGACTAAATCAGCATATTCTAAACTTGTTTGATTTTGATCTGTTATCAAATGATATTCAACATGACAAATGAAATATTTTCATTGACATAAATGTCAGAAAAATATAAGTTTGCAGAATTACAATTTCTTCATTTTCTTTAAATGGTTTTTATTCTGACATTCCCTTTATATCTAACAGATGTTTCTTGGGATGTATTCCAGTGCAAACCTACCTGTATGTTTAGTTTTACTCCTGGTATTTAACTTCCATTTCATGTAAATATGTTAATCAAAAGCAGTAAACCTTAGCTATTATTCTAAAAGGATTCAATGGATGCACTCATTCAATGAGTGCATCAATGGATGCACTCATCCATTGAATCCTAAGTAAAATTTAACTTTTGTATCTTGCTTTTCTTTCTTCCCTCAGAATATAACTGGTTCATATGAGAATGAAACACTTCCTCCAAATGTCGACAACACTCTCAGGCGGAAAAAGAGATCTGATGAGCTGAGTCCGGTCACGTCTCCACCGACTTTCACGGCTACAGTTTCAGCCCGCACTCCGCCCACTGGAATGACTGCCTCCAGCTTTGCTCGCTCAGAAAGCAGAAGCACTGATCACACTGCCAACACTGATTTTCAGCCTACCCTCCACCTCGCACTCGCCGATGAATCCAGCCCGGGTTATGATTCAGAAAGCATTACTCAGTCTTTTGACAATGTCAGCTCTAGGACGTCCGTTCTGCCTGTGACTTCTGTGTCACATAATACCCATCCACCCTGGCTCACGGATCAGTCACACACAGATGTGGTGACCTCATCCACCTCCACCTTGGGTCTTACTCCAGGTCAGCTGCGCCTCTCCACACGTGATGTTTCCGTTACTGGAAACATTTCAACACGCAGTGGAGCAGTAACAGGAACTCCAGGTGCAGCAACCTCAAACACTGCTCCATATACTACATGTTTCACTTTACTTTCTATGTACACTCATGAACAACATGTGCTCCCCATACCTGACCCAGGTGTTACCGTAAGAGAAGAAGTGGTGAACGTGTCTGAGGAGCTTTCGTACTTGGTGTTGGATCTGAATCCTTTTACTGAATATGTGTTCAGAGTCACTGCCTCCACCACTGCTGGGGAGGGACCTGCTGCAGATATCACTGAGAAGACCAGTGAGCAGGGTATGAACAAAAGGAGGGAGCCCTGTTGGGAGCCTGGTCTAAATCAAGAGTTTCTTTACCTGCAATAACATCTTGCGTTTTCTTTCTAGTTCCCAGCTCAGTGCTTGAAGTGTCCTATCAAAATATAAGCTCCACATCAATTCTTGTGAATTGGGTCCCACCACTCAATCCCAATGGGCGTATCACACATTACAGTGTATACGGCCTCAATCTGCGCAACAATCAAGCCATGAAGTGGGTTACTAACACCACCAGCATATTGATATCAGGTACAGAGTTCACTCAGAGTTCATTCCATGAGAAAATACCAATATATTGTGCTGATTTCTCTTTTCAAGACTGTACTTTAGAGTCTAGAGAATAAATGTCAATGCATGTTATTTTTGTTTTTTCTTTTTTGGTCTGGTTTGATGTTTAGATCTGGACAAGTACACAGGCTACAAGCTACGCGTAGCTGCATCTACAGCTGTGGGAGAGAGCACTCTGTCAGAGGGGGATGATGTTTTTGTTTTTACTTTAGAGGATGGTATGAAATAATTAGACACACACAATTTCTATCTAATTTTCACTGTTGAAAACTTATTAAGCTATTGCAATAAAAAAAAAATAAAATAAAAAAAAAACATCAAGCTTTTTCTCCTCAAAATTTCAAGGATATTGAGTGCCTGGATTCTGTGTTTGTCATTTTATCTAAAAAGTTTGAAATCCTCTGTGGGTAATATGCTTCCCATCTTTTTCACAGAGCCCGACTCCCCTCCTGAAAATCTCTCAGTGGTTGAAACGAGACCCTCTACAGCCACTTTGACCTGGTCTGCTCCAGAGAAAGCTAATGGAGTGATCCAGTACTATGAGGTCTTCTATGAAAACGACTCCTACTTTGCAGTGATAAATACCACTTCAAACAGAGTAACTCTGACCAGCTTAAAGCCGTTCTCATTTTACAACGTGTCTGTGAGGGCATACACTCGCTACGGCAACGGCAACCAAACGTCCGAAACGTTGAACCTCCTGTCTGGAGAAGATGGTGTGTTGAAAGATGTGCAGTAGTATTTAAATCTCTTGACCCTGGCCATGATTTGTCATTTTATAACTTCCAACTCAAATGTTTATTATTTGGATATTATTTGACGGAAAACAAAAACCAAAATAGCAGAAAAAGCAGAAAATGTATGTATGTTAATTCTTCTTTGCAAAGTTCCTCAGGCTCAGTTCGAATGGATAAATATCTATGCAGATCTATGTTGTGTCTTGCACAAGATTTTAAATCTTAACTTTGACTGGGCCACTCTAATGGGTTGGTGCACGTGGGTGCTCAAAGTCTGGCCTGTGGGCCTTTTGCAGCCCCATAAAGAGGTTTTGTGCGGCCCATATTTGCATATTTAAAATGGTAGAAATCTGAACGGCCATCACAGGCAATTAAAGTCGATGGTCACCTGCTGGGGCAAGAGTTTCATTGATAAATACATCTTAAAAAGGAAAATGTTTATCTTTTATTAAACTTGTTTTTGTTGTCATTTTAATTTCCTAGTACCCAAATAATAAGTCATCTTGGGAAATCAAATTCTTCTGTCACCAGCATTACTTTCAGCTCAGTGACTTTGATCCATGTAGCAAAAACAAAAAAAAAATGGTTTTGTGTCTTTGCCTATGCTCGATCCACCTTGAACTGTTTCCCTATTCCAAGAAAAAAGAAAATATAAACTACACTTTCTACTGTCACATGCAATCCCAATAAATGACATTGAGATTTGTGGTTGTAACATGACAAAATGTGGAAAGGTTTAAAATATACAATCCCTGCATGGCAGTTTCCACAAATACACACATGGAAAAACAACTAGAAACTATACCAGACCCTGTTTGTATCCCATCTGTAGTTCCAGGCAGTCCTCCATATGGACTTTCCTACGAGTCAATCAGCCCCAGTGAGGTCAGTGTGTCATGGTCCCCTCCTCTGCAGCCAAACGGCGTTGTTACTCACTACAGCCTGGAGCTCTGGAACTCCACACATCATCTGAACCTCACCTCACCAGCCAACTCCCTCCACATCACCCACCTGAGGAAGTACGCTCAGTACCGCATCGTGGTTCAAGCACACACTCGAGCAGGGCCAGGAAACTACAGCAGCGAGCCACTCAACATCACCACACTCGAGGATGGTGAGAGGAATGGGCAAGGGGGCTGGCAATGAGAAAAGGGGGAGGGGTTTGGGTTCACTTCCAGGTCCTTGTGAGATGACATCTTCTCTGACTGATTTGTTCAGAGGCCATCTGATCAAATCAGACCTTTTTGCAACGGTTCTCTCCTCTGTTGCGTCTGTGCTTCATCTGACACTAATGTTGTTACATCACAGGTTTCTCAGCCTACAAGCTCCACCGTATGTCTCATCCAGACTAATTGTTTCAACAAGAAGAACAAACTAACTGTTTTTGCATTTCAGGAGACTACTCGGTTCCTCTCTTGGTATTTTTCTTGGAGCAGTCACAGTTTTCTTGCTCGCACCTTGCCAAATCTTTGAGCGGTCAATGCACCTAACTTCTCAGTTGTTGCTTGTTGTGCATCACTCGAAAGTTTTTCTCCTGCATCTCAGCTCCAGACACCCCCCCTCAGCTCCTCCGAGCCAGGAAGTTGTCTGACTATGAGGTCGAACTGTCATGGGAGCCACCACTTAATGCCAACTCAGAAATACTCTACTACATAGTCAGAGTTTGGTGAGTCTGGAAATCACAATTACTCATTTGATTTAAAAGTGAGAAATTGGTAAGACAGAACTTGACAGTGTGGCATGAGGTTTTTTTGTTTTTACTTTGTTAGGAATGAAACTGCTGAGACGTGGCAGAATGTGACAGAGACATCTGTGGTTATTAATGTGGACTCAGAAAGTCGCTACAATGCCTCTGTCTCTAGCTGGACCAGACTGGGAGACGGAGGAGTGCTGATCTATATCAGCTTTGCCACCACAGAAGCAGGTACTGCAGACTGTGACAGCTGGCTTTATTGCTGCCTCGCATACAAATTGAGCTTTTCTTTGTGTATTTCAACGTGATGTTGGGTCAGTCTCCTGTCTCGTCTTTCAGAGCCATTCGACCCGCCACAGAATGTGACGGTTGTAAATGTGACCGCTTCCTCTGTCACCTTGATGTGGCAACCACCGACTGAACCAAATGGAATCATTGTGCACTACACTATTTACTACACCGATAACAGCACTGTGATAGAAAAGGTAAATCACAAGTTTTAAGGCTTTTGGTAGGGCAACTTCAATTTACAGTTCTCCCTGCTCAGCGCTTGGCTGCTGTACAATTGGGATGAATTGGTTTTTTTCATGTTTTCCCAAATATCTTTTTCATTTTTCAGCATTTTGACTTTGTAGAAAAAGCTGCAAGAGGTCACAGAAATACCTGCCTTGCATTAACTAGTTTTATACTTGTTCTCTAATGAACCCACACAAAGAAGTCCACAATTGTGGAAATTAAAGAATTGTGGTACTTCATTTAATTTTAAATGTAATTAAATATAATGCTGAAATAATGTTGTGCCACACGATTTCTACTTCTAAAGAAGAGATAGAGCAACTTTTTCCCTGATCGGTCTGATGTGTTCTTCAGAGTTTAGGATGTTTCTTAGTGATCTTTAACAAATATCTGAGTCTTTCATAGAACAACCAGAATTACACATGTTAACTCTCATTTAAAGTAGCAGTGATGGACATTTGTCATTACCTTCTCTGTATACATTTTATGCCAAAACACTTTTCTAATTTCTTCTTTTCAGCTTGTTCCATGACTCCAGAAAGAAAACCATCTCATTTTAGGAGGGATGACAAATTCAGCTGCGTCTTGTGTTGATCAATACATTTCTTGTTTATTTCTCACACGTCTTTGTACACAGAATACTTTGTGCAACTGTAGAAATGCCTGACTCAGTTTGTGGAAATAACTGGTTTCCCACAGAGAGTTCGAGTGTCAGACTTACCACCCCGTTACTTCCCTGACTCGCCCTTCATCTACACCCTGACTCGACTGATCGGAGGCAGCAACTACACCCTATGGATGACTTCGAGCACCATACAGGGCGACGGAGGGGTCCAGTCGGAACCTATAAACCTGCTCTTACCAGAAGACGGTCAGTCAGAAACACAAATATACCACAGTCTGCATATATCTGCATTGAATTATATAAAAAAATATATTAAAATACCTATTTTATATTCCATTTAAGGCTAGAAAATATGAGTAATAATTCACAGCACCTCTGGAGGGCAAGTCTGCACTCTTTTTTTCACATCTCCTCTTACCTTGAAATAAAATTACATAAAAACTCTGCAATACAGAGACTTCCAGGCAGGCAGTAACTGGAGATAACTGTTAATACGTCGGACTGTTTGGCTGTGACAGAATGGCATTTTATGCATGACACAAAAAAATGTGAGGGATTAAAAAACTAAAAATGAGAAAAATACTAACTTTGGAAGAAACACAGAACTGAAAAGGTTTTTGAACATTTATTTGATTTTGTGCTGCCAAAATTGTGTTTCCATGGTGAATGAAATTGGCTATATTTCTGTTCAATATTTAATTGTACTTATTTTTTTTGTTGCTTTTTTTGCTTTTGTCTAGTAAAACTAAAACTCTAGGTTTTTATGTGATTTTGGGAAAAATGGTGCAGACTGCCACCAGACTTTGTTTAAAACAGATTCTGCTGTCACGTTGTAATATTGACATTTAGTTTTTGAAATATTCTCTGTCTCCATATGTTCATACTGACCTTGTATCTCTGCCTGTGCTCCAGTTGCTCCACTATCAGCCAAACATCGGACCTCCAGGGCAACTTGTCCCTCCTGCACAGCCAAGCCCAGCAGGGGCTCACTCACCGGGTCATAGACTCTTTATAACCATTTTTTTTTTTTTTTATGAGCTTTGATATTCACTTGATTTCCCCTTTATTTACCTGTTTTCTACTCTGTGTATGATAAAGTGTTTCCAATGGAGCTGAGAAGAACAGGATGAGTATTTCTTTTCATCTTTCCTTCTTACTTCACTAAATTTTCAGTGTGCAACTTTTATTTCAAAGTCCCCCATGTTCATGTCACATTGCTACTTTTAGCAATGATGATGATGTTATACAGTAGCTGTATTTCTGTAAATGCAAATTTCAACTGTTCTGATAAATGTAAATGAAATTATGACTACTAACTTGAAAGAATACTTTACATGATGCCCTAACCGGTTTGCTGTTTATTTCCAATGAAATGCTGTACTGTGTTTTACTGACGGACACCTTCATGATAATAAATTCTTCTTAATTTTGTTTGGTGTTTTAAGTAGCGTCCAGTAAAGCTAACACTGTTTTACCTGTTTCCTTTTGCAGTGCCAAGTGACCCAGTCTCAAACCTGACAGCTCAGATCTTCAGCTCCACGATCATCATTGTGAGCTGGGATCCTCCCACGGAGCCAAACGGCCGTCCCTACTACATCCTCACCTTACAGGAGGCTGGCATATTCCCAAACATGAGCAGCCCAGGGACCGTGGCTGTGAACAAGACCATCAAGCAAACCACTACAGACAATGTTTTCCTATTTACCAGACTGAGGAAGTATTTTCCATATGTACTGACTGTTACTCCAGCAACGGGAGCTGGACCTGCCTACAATCAAACCAGCACCATGGATGTGAAAACAGATGATGACGGTGAGTATATTTTCTTTTATTATTTCAACATCCAAATTTACTATACTGCATTCTCTTTAATGGAACTCATCTGTCTAGCTGGTATAGTGGAAACCAGAACTTCACATAAATTGAATAAAAATACTTTTTTTCTCACTATCTGAAGTGAAAATCGACTTCTCTTTCTCTACGTTACTTAGCGTGATCAAAATTATTTACGTTTGCTTAATGCCAGAAAAATTAGTGAGAACATTTTTGAGAGATTGCTTCGTAACTCTGTCCTAAAAGTATTTTGACCACTGAAACATTTTCACATTTTGTCACATTACAAATACCAAATGCAGTGTACGCTACTTTGATTTAGACAAATAAAAAGTTCCTAAAAATGTGCATAGAAATAAGTATACAAAAGGTTTTGCGTTTGCTTTTCAGCCCTTTTACTGGATTTTACTTTACTGTGACATCCATAAGTAAAATCCAGTGCAACCCATTGGATTTAGAGGTCTTCTAAGTAGTAAATAGTATAAATGTCTGTAATTCAAACTCAGTATGTGAAAAAACAGGGGACAAGCCAAGTTTCAGATAATTTCAAAGAAGGCACCTTCTATGCAAATAACAATATGTGGAGGAAAGTGAACTCTGCCTGGAGCACATGGAGATATTTGATGGCAGTAGCATCATGATGTTGGGATGCTCTTCATCAGCAGGAACAAGGAAGATGATCAGGATAGATGAAGCTACACAGTTCACTATAGTTCTTGTAATTAATTTATTTATTATAATAATTTGTGCTTTTAAAAACAAAATGGGACATAACAACACTATACTCTACACTGACATGCAGACAGCAGCAAGGATGATTGTATGTTTCTCTCTTTAGTTCCCAGTTCTCCTCCATTGCTGTTGTCAACTAGAAACCTTTCTTCCTCCTCCATCGCTGTGGTGTGGCAACGCCCTCTGGAGGCTAATGGAGAAATAACAGAGTACACCCTCACTCTGTCTGGACCTGGGGGCACAAACACAACGCAGCTCCCCAACACATCTGTCATCCTCACTAAACTTGCGTCATTTACGGCTTACAACCTCACCATCACAGCCTCAACGCGTAAAGGCGCAGGGCCCAGCCTGCTTGTACAGCTTCACACTGATGAAGCCGGTCAGTTAGAAAGCAGATCCCAAAGATTTCTAGAAGCCTGAAGTCAAGTTAATCATTTTCTATTTTGATTTTTGATTTTTTTTTTTTTTTTTCTGTACTGTGTCTTCTGAACTTTTCCCTCCAGGTCCGTCCTCCCCTCCCCGCAACCTGACTATATACAACCACACAGCCGTTTCCGTGTGGTTGACCTGGGAATCTCCTCTGGAGCCTAATGGAGTGGTGATAAAGTACGGATTCCGGATCCAAGACCTCATCACACAAACCGTCACACATCGGGTACTGTTAATTTCACACACTGAAAGCTTCTTCACAATAACAATAGTACACACACACACACACGCACGCACACACTCCACAGAACCACTCAGGAAGAATGCGCACGTACGTGGGGTAATTTCACACTCCACGTATTGCTTTGCGGTAATATTATCCTTAAACGCACGTGTGCATTTCTGATACACTGATCTTATCCACTTCATCAGTGAATCTGGATATCTTAATCTTGTATGTGTGTTTTATTTGGTTGTGTGTTGGAACAAATGCAGAATTCCTCTGGTTCGTCGACCACAGAGCATCTGTCAGGCTTCAGGCCTCACAGCTCCTATGAGATCAGTGTGTACAGTTACACCAGAGTGGGCCATGGGAATCAATTCAGCAGCCCTGTGACCTTCACAACCAATGAGTCAGGTAATACACACACTGGGGAAAGTCACACAGATCCATGTTCCTGCTCTTTAGTGTTGAAGTTAAAGGATTAAAGACAGATATTTAATTCATTTTTGCTTTAACAAATTACATCTTGGGGCAAATAGGATTTTAGCAATGAAAACTGTTTTATTTCAGTTTGTTTACAAGACATCTTATTTTACCTGTAACCTTAAGGGGGGAGAATGGGACGATCCTTATCTATTGTCACTTTCTTTGAAGTGCACTTGCAGGTTGTGCAGTAAATACGCAATGTGGTAATCTCAAACTGAAAAAAATTGAGATCTAAGTAACAATTTTTGTAAACTGGTTGCAGCTGAAGCATTTATAATTAATGTTTTAATCTTGATCAAAGTGTTGGAAAAAACTGTCATTTGTAAAAATCTTTTCCTTTCTCTATAAAACATAGATGTCTGTTTCTCTTCAAAATGGGAAAGCTCCAAGAACCTTATTTCTAAGTGAGGCGAACTTGATCATAAATCTGTGAAAATTATAGCTTGCCTAAACTTGTATATACATAAATATAAAGTCAGTAACTTCAAAAACTTAAAATAACTGGAACAGTGTCAAGCCAGGCTGGATGAGAACCTATTTTTATCTTTTCAACATGCACAGTGAGGAGGACAGCTAAATAAATTTGAAAAAAAATCTTCAAAGCTCACTGTTTGAGAAAATTAATGATGAACACCTTCTCTAATTTTAACGCCAGAAGAAAGTGGAGTGCTTCCTCCAGGTCAGGGTCTGCTTTAAGTGGAGGAGTTTTAATATCTACCTTGCTCCTTGATGTTAAGGTACAGCAGGAGATGGTTAGACAGATTGGAACCTTTTCTGCAGTAATGGGAGCACAGCTGTGATCTGTTGTGGTGAAAAAAAAAAACTGCTGAAAAAGAGCAAAGCTTTTGATTTGTCTGTCTTTCTGCATTCTACCCTTCAAAAAAGTGAATGCTGGGATGGATAGACAAAGCACTTAAACTTTATAGTTTGAAGTTGATTTGCATTACTTAGATTTTCTAATGAGTTAAATACAACTTTATGTTTTGCTTTAGTTTAAAAATTTGCACTTCTGCGGCTTGGCCTCTCGGTAGCTGGTATTTGAGACTGTGATCCTCTCCACTTTTTCAATCGGAGAGTAATCTGACACCTTCCACTATATGAAAATGTGTTTTATTAAAAGAAGTCTGGTCAAAAAATTTAATATTGGCTCTTCAGATGAAGAGATAAAAGTGGTATCCAAAGATAGCTAAAAGTATCTGGCATCCACTGTAACTGGAAAAAGTTTAGTTGTTAATAAGAAGTGGCAACAATTATCTGTTTTTTAGGACAATGTTTGAGGTAATCCTTGGCAGTTGTGGAACTTTTTTTCTCATAAAAATGTAATTATTCTCGGGTAAAAAAATAAATAAATAAACCCTGAGTCTTTTTCACAGTGACATTTAATAATTTTGTGTATGCAGAGCTGATGGGTAGAGGGGGCTGATGATGACAGCCTATCCCAGCTGTCACTGTGAGAAGTGAACAGCCAGGGAAGATTACAAATCCATCACAGGGCCAAACATGGATACACACAATACATGGTTTCTTGCTGTACAGTAAATCAGGAGTTGCATTTTTTGCGCTTTAAAACTGATTTATACCATTCAACCTTTGATAACAGACTTCATTTAACATGTTTAGAGATAAGGATATTTAGAAATTAAGAGCAAGGGAAGGTTATAAGATATATATCCCAAGCTTTGAACACCTCAAAGAGCACCGTTCAATCAAACATCTAAGAATTCAAAGATTATTGCATGCAGTAAGTGTTAATCTATTAAGATGTAAAGGTCCACCTAAACGTACTGGTCAGAGAGGAAGACACTGGTCAAAGAAGAGCCTTGAAGTTTTCAGCTGCAATATGGAAAGATGTGGAAATGTGCTGGGCCTTTGAAAGTCTTTGAAGGAAGACATTGCAAAGAAGGATGTTTGTGGAGCTGGAGATAAAAATGAGAAAAATCTTGAGAAAACCAGGATACATAACCCAGAGTGCGTCCTTGTTGTGAAATTGTAGAAAAAAAACATGAATCACATGAAAATATTCAAGCTTAATAAAATCTAATAATTTTGGTACTGCAACAAAATTAACCAAAAATCTCAATATATACAGAAGTAGTTGCAATCAATTTAAAAATTATATGTTTAACATATTTAGTGTTTAGGTTAGTTCATAATAATTATTTAATAGTAAACCAAATCACCCTTTCAAAATTTAACACTGATGCAGAAATATGGTTGACCTAAATAGAGCTACTGAAATCTGTTGAAATTAAATTTGGCTTCCTGCTCTTTTCTGCACCTGTCTGTAGTCTCAGATCCTGTAGGGAATCTATCCTGCTCAGGACTGAGCTGGGATTCTGTTGAACTGTCCTGGGAAGTTCCAGCCAACCCAAACGGGCAGATCCTGTTTTATGAGATCACAGCAGAGGTCGACATGCAAACCTTTACCCACCAGGCTTATGCACCGCAGTACAAGGTGGCCGGGCTGTCGCCAGACCAAGAGTATGCATTCACTGTAGCTGCGGTAAACTCTGCAGGACCAGGAGACAGCCTGAACTGCACAGCATTCACCCTTTCTGAATCAGGTTAGCCATGTTAAGCTTTTTGTTCTTCATAAAAATAGCCTGTTTGTTTTGTATTTGAAACTAACTCCTCTTTGTCTCCTAACAGTTCCAACTGCTCCTCGCTTCCTGTCCATCTCTGAGGTCACAGCAACCAATGTGACTCTTCAGTGGGCAGCGCCGGTCTCCGTTCCTGGCCTGCTGAAAGAGTACCATGTTGTGGCACAGTTGATTTCAGTAGTTTGCGAACCAAACACACAAGCTGCTGTCCTGCCAACCCCAGAGGACAGCATGGCCTTGCACTGCGTGGAGGACAATTTTAATGTGTCAGTGAATGCCTCAGATGGTGCCGAAGAAGACAATGTCATCCTCCAGTCCCTGGCTAAATACAGATACTATCGCTTCAAAGTGGCCGCAGTGACCAACGCTGGACCTGGAGAATATGCAGAGTGGATTTATGCACACACTCTGGCTGGAAGTAGGAACACACACTATTGATGTGACCTTTAAGTGTTGTCTAATTAGACTTGGTAGCTATACAAGGCGTACTTGACTAATACATTTTGGATTTGCAGGATTTGCAGACAGATGAATTAGATTACAGAGAATGTGCAACTTTCTTTATAAAAATGTGAAGAAAACTAATTCAATAAGTAGGCTTTTTCTCACTTCATAACGTCACACCTGAAAGTCTTAATGTGGTGTAGCATAATGCTTTCCAACAGGTTATTAAAAATAATCCTGCAGGGATGCATCTTCATATTCCTCTTAAGCTGCCCTCCTTCACCAGGTTTAATATCAAAGCTATTATTACATCAATCTGTGTATCTAATTTTAAATCTACATAGTGACATTGTACCACTGAGCTGAGCTGAGCCTGTATCTTTATCAACATAATTGGGCAGGAAAAGAATGCGTGGTTTTCAAAACTCATCACAAATAAAAGTTTGAAGCATGTGTTGTGCATTAGATGGAATCTTACCACAAACTCTCAGTTGGTTTTAAGTGTGGATACTGGAAAGAGCAGGACGACATGCACATTTAAAAAAAAAAAAAAAAAAACCTCAGGTCAGGGCATTGGAGCACAAAATGTCAATAACTGAGAGCCTTAAAGTGGGTCTGTGCTGAAAGCCAGTGCCCTGTAGATTCTTTGCAGCCCTTCTGCCCTTATGTGGAGTGATAAAACAGTTTCCGTTTTTAGACATTCGTTGTGTGTCTAATTCCAGGTTAAATACCTTTTTGCATAGAATTGCCAGATCTACAAGAACACAGAACTCGAAGTCATAAATTAGTAAATATCACCAAAATATCCCTGCACATTTACGTATAGCTTAAAGTAAAAGGTTTTTCACTCCTAAATCATTAATACATACTTACACATCAGGATTTTAAAAACACATCATAAATCCTACATCTAAAGAGACACTTTGTCCATTGTGTCCCCAGTATTTCAATATTTATAGATAGATATATCTATATATATATCTATCTATATATATATAGATAAACCTATATAGATAGATATATATAGATATATATATATATATATATATGTTGCTTTTCAGCCCTCAAAGGGTTCTCGAAGGCTATTTGAAAAAACAAGCAAACATTCTCACAGTATGATACTCCCACTTTAATTGGTGATGTTTGGTCAACAGGTTGTGCATTGTTTGTTTGTTAGTTTTTTCTTAAAATGTACATGCAGGCAAAAAGTGCCATTTGGTCTGATTTAACCAGAACGCCGCCTTCCACATTTTTGCTGTGTGTGGAAAATGCAAACACGACTTTCTTTGTGCTTTATTTTTTGCAATGATTTTCTTAACGCTGCTCTTCCAAAAAGACAATATTTGAGGGGTGCCTGAATAATGGTTGTCCTGTCAATAGATTTTCTCCTCTTCTGAGTTTTGGATCTCTGCAGCTCTGATTGATGCTCTCCTTACCTGGACTACCAGCTTTGATGAACAGCAGTTTTGATGGATTTGCCGTTTCACTATTATCATTTTCAGATGATGGATTGAACAATACTCTGTCAGATGTTCAAACCTTTGGATGCTGCTCTGCACCTAAAACAGTCCTTCTCAGAACAGCTAGACTTGATTGACGTAAACATATGTGGTCTTTATTTAGTATTTGCATGATTTCTGAAGGATGTTGAAGGCCCTGGATTTTACTTAGGGGTATCAAAGAAAAGACGTCTGATAAGAAATGCATCCCACCATTTTTTGATTTTTTTTTTTTTTTTTTTTTTTTTTTGTAATGCGAAAACATTGTTAAAACTATTTTCTCTTTTCCTTCCACTTTTCTGTTATGTACTTCTTTATTTTGGTCTATCATTTAAAATCACAGAAGTTTGTGGTAATTACATTAGAGAATTATCAATACTTATCCAAGGCTTGCAGTGGCTAGGATACCATGATTTAGTCGTCTTATTTTGGCAAACACATTCCGTGTCACAGCCTGCATTACCATAATGACTTTACTACCTGATATATACTTTCAGAATTAAATAATGTGCCTCCCCTAAAGGCGCTAAGGCAAGCAAAGCAGTTTGCTTACTCAGAATCCAATAAATGACCTCAATATCTTTGATTTTGTTTTGTTCTGTGTGATTAATGTGTTTCCAGTCTTATATGGAGCCACTGCATTTCAAATAATCACATGTTTTTGCTTATCTCCTCTCCTTAGACCCTGATGCTCCACCTCGTGACCTTAAAGTGACCTCAACCTCCACCAGCCTTCAGATTGCGTGGGAGGTTCCGGCTGTTCTCTCGGGACCAACTTCATATCTTGTGCAGGTCACCTTTCTGAGCCATAACCTCTGTACAATCAAAAGATGTACCTAGTTAATAATAAATCATGTTACTTGGAAAGACAATTATTGGCTTTTCTTGGTCAGAGTTTTAAAGCATCAAATGAAGCACAGATTATTGCATCAAATGACAATACATAATAATCATCATGAACTTTGTTGTTACCTCAGGTGGATGGTCCTGGTGTGAACATCTCAATAGTTCGGGTCCCGGGAGAGTTGACAACAGTCTTTGTGACAAACTTAACAGCTTTCAACCTTTATGCCGTGACTGTCACTGCCTTCACTGGTTCAGTAGAGGACGCCGGCAGTGATGGGAAAGCCATTGGGCCAATTGTCTTCCAGACGCTGGAGGAGGGTACAGGAGTGAAGCCCTATCATTATTTTTTGCCTTCTTTCTCTGCTTTTCCATCATGCCTTTTTTTTTTTTTTTTTTTGAACAGAGCCAAAAGACCCTCCCACAAATGTGACAGTCTCTGCTGTCCCAGAGAGAGTGAACCTGGTCAGGGTGAGCTTCAGTCCCCCCGAAGAGCCTAACGGAAACATCACTGCCTATTACGTCTTTGTGTATGAGAAGGACCAGTTGGTGAAAAACATGAGTCTTGATAACATCCATGGAGAACCAAACATGCTGTTTGCTTTCGTGGAAGGCCTTAAAGGAGGACACACCTACAGTATACAGGTGAGAAAAATCTCATCTCATTTACCAGGGAGTCTGGAAGAGATTTGTCATTTTTTAGAGAAATTTTGTTACTTTTATATAATTTAAATCTATTAATACAGTTCATGCATGCTTTTCTTAAATGACTTCATAGTATGCTTGATCATATGCTCTGGGGTTTGCTGCAGAAGAAACTGGTGCACTCAATAAAACAAGTCCACCAGCAAAAGAACGTTATGTGGAAATATTGACTCATTTGAAGATATCAACCAGGAAACCTGAACCATTTGGCAGAAGTCATACAGTTCAAAGGCAATGTTACCAAACACTGAGGAAATTAATGTAGCCATCTTTGATTTACTTATTTGAAGACATTAATAAGTAAATCTCTGACGTATTTTCTCTTCCATTAATATGTCACTTCTAACTGACCTAAAACAAGAGAAGTTTGTTCTGACTTTACTTTAGACAGGGAGAAAAAATGTGTATGTGTCTTCTTTATCCAGTGTGGGTACACTTCTCGTCTCAATTGTATTTTGTGCAATATCCTTTCTGAATCAAATCCACAACTGAAGCAAATGGCAAGTTCAAAAAATAAATAGAAGTGGTTGGATTTCCTCATGAATTCCCACCTGAGTGTCTTGTGTTGGGCATGGGATTAAAAGCTGTTCAATCAGTCCCAGTGCTGTTTTCTGATGTGTGGAGACATGTTGGTTTTTATCTGACAGCAGGGGGACGATGATCAAAGTTTTTGTTTTGTCCTTAACACAGAAGAACTCTTTCACTCTTCTTCCAGACCATGGTGTGTTTCCGACAGTGAATGCGCATGTCATGGGTCTGGACACTCACGCTTTCATGAAGCAGCAAAACCCCAAAATCATGTTTTCCACTTCCTTAAACCTTTTGGGGGCTTAACTTAGAAATGATTTGACACCTTTCTGTGCTCATCCTCTCTCTGCTGTCTTCCCTGATTTCATGTATCTGTTCTGTTTGTAGATTGCAGCAAGAAACGGGGCGGGCAGGAGCCCCCTCAGTCCACATGTTCAGATAACTACAGGGATTAAAGGTACAAGCCCTATAGAACAGTGTGCTCAACAGTGTGTCTTTTCTTTTTGTTCCAGTGATTTAACAAAATTATCTTGCAGAGTTGTAGCTTAACAGCAGCTTTTCTAGAGAAGGCACATTATGACACCATTAATGTGACATTAGCTCTGTAATGAAGGCAATTTCCATGTTGTGTATTTCATCTTTTGCTGTAACAGGTAAAACCTCACACACGCAATGGTTCCCCAGATAATAGTGTGCGTATGTGTGTGTGGGTGTGTGTGTGTGTGTGCGTGTGTGCGTGTGTGCTTTTTTAGCCCCATCCAAGCCAACCCAAAGACCCCAAGCAGTGCTGGGCCAAGGAGGGGTTGCCATGGTAACCCACAGGAGCATAACCATCCACATGCCTGCCTGTTTCTATAGTGACGACAACGGACCAATCGCAAAAATCCAGGTCATCGTGGCCGAGTCAGGGGGTATGACAGTAATCACTTTTTAGTTAAATACACTTGAATTTCTCCTTTTTTTATTAGAGTGCACCATAAAAAGCTCACACTCACGCACTCTCCAACTTTATTATGTCACAGTAAGGGACAGTGAGAACCTGACCAATTGGAGGGGAGCCTATTTTCACCGTCCTGCTCCTTACCTCACTGACGCGGGGTTCCCCAACCCCACCTGCTTAGCGAGGGACAGGGCAGCAGCAAATGATATGCTCGTCGGAGGCGGCCGCAGTGTGTCTGGAGATGACCCGTCACTGCTGAGGCACAACCACACCATCACAGAAACCTACGTGATTGGAGAGAACGACAACTGCCTGGGACAGAACGACACAGATCATTTCTGCAACGGGCCTCTGAAGGCCAACACCGTCTACGTGTGAGTGCACTGGACGCATTCTGGGCAATAAAATATTTTTCAAAATTGAAATAGGTTTTGGAAGAATGAAAAGCTCCTGTTGTTCTGCTGCTGTTTTATGCCAACAGGTTTAAATTCAGAGCCACGAACATCAACGGCCAATACACAGACTCTGAATTCTCAGCGCATATTAGAACCACAGGTAGGTCTTAAGAGAAGACCAAGCAATAATTACTTGTCTTAAAAAGAACTGAACTTAAAGTACTGTGCAAAAAAATTTAAATTTATTTATTTAGAGTTTGCCTCCAATACCATAATGAAGCAACCAAAGTCCAAAAGCAAACTTTAAACGACTTTCTTGAACATCATTGAAGTTGTGCATCATATTCTCAGTTCACTGAGAAGAAAGAGGTTCACATATTTTATTAAAAGCCCAACATTGTGATAAAATTCATTCTGATGTTGGGTGTATGTGAAGTTCTGATTATAAGTGTATATTGTTCTTGCTTGTTTTAGCTTGCTTTAATGCTTTCTCTCTCACTTTGCAGCGGACAGACTACTGACCAAAGAGGAACAAATCATCCTGGGTGTTTTGCTGTCATTCTTTCTGGCTGTGTTCCTCATCCTTCTTATCTGTTGCTCAGTCAAGTGAGATCAATGAAAAGCATATGAAACAACTCTGTGTAATATCACCACCACACGATTTGAACATGTCCGTTTTTTTTCAGCGATAGTAACTGCTCAGTCGACATTTGTTTCCAGGATCCATCAGCGTAAGAAAGAGGGCGGGACCTATTCACCCAGAGAGGCAGAGATCATAGAGACAAAGTGCAAATTAGATCAACTGATTGCTGTAGCAGATATGGAGCTGAAACAAGAAAAACTCAATCGGTAAGCCTTTGTTGGTTTTAAAATAGAATCATCACTTTGCCAATTTGTGTAGAAGCAGGCTGTTCAACTTTAGACTTGATTTAGCTATGCAAGACAAGATTCCAAATCTATGTGAACAAGGTAACAACCCTCTTTGCTGCTGCCAACTTGATGTGCAACTCCTGTCAGCGTAGGATCATCTAGCAGTGTTGAGTTTGTTCAAAAAATAGACACAGTAGCTGCAGCGGCAACAAGATACAACACAGCATTGTGGCTTTGTAATTTCCCTTCCCCTCAGTTCTCTGCAGAACAGAGAAATCATTCTGTCTCCTTTATTCCCAGTCAATCTCTGCTACAAAACAGGAATCCAACTTTTCAGCCTCTTTTCTGTGCTTGCAGAGAACAAATTGTCCCACAACTTGGTAGAAAAGCACACTAAACAAACATGGATAATTAATCAGTGAGGTTATTATTTTTGGAATTGTTCATATTTTTTAAATCGACTTTCTGAATCTACAGTTTCAATACTTCAGTACCTTGCATGTTAGCACTCATATTCTCCAAAGCCATCAGGAACGTCAATAAAGATTTTCTATTGCAAACATTTCTATAAAGCCTTATAGTAGAGCATTACTGTGGAAAATAATTTCTTCCTGTAAAAGGCTCCAGCTGTATTTCAGTGTGATTTATGAGCTGTCCCACATGCATTCATCTGGAGGTATGTCCACAGATTTTCAATTATGCCCAGGTCAGATGAAAAGGCAAAGCCTACAGTGGGATTTTTATTCCACTGCAGAAGCTATTTTATCTTCTGTTACCTCCCATGTGTTGTTTTTGGCTCCCAGAGTTTTTTGTTATTTATTGAATGTGTCCTGTGAAATATTCCTATGTCAAAGGATCCAAAGGATCATTTACCAGTCTCGCTGCACTTTCCCATCTTATTCTGCATAGATTTGCTCAGCAGGTTATTTATGTTTATTTTCACATTACTGGATTCGGCTTGAGTGTGTTTCTTTTTGTTGTTAAGAAGTTGTATTATTTTGACCCATTAGTGAAAGTCATACAGACCTTTGCAACGTTAAATCGGTATGTCACTGCAAAAACAAAATCCGACCAAGTATTTTTCTCTGGTTTCTAGTGTAAATATTTTAGTAAAGTTGAAATAAAACAAAACTAACTTGCAAATAACTTTCCAGGAAGATATGGGAACTTGCATTGCACATTATCTTAACTTAACCCAGTAAAACTTTGGCTTTGATTTGCACCCCAGTCATTCTAAGGAGCTATTCTTCAAGGATGTTTTAACTGTTGTCACCTCACCTCAAAACACCCATATCCAGATTTCATTTAGTACTTGGGAGTAGTTCAGGACATTTATTTTAATTCAGTGGACGAAGTGACATGTAATTATTATCACAGGGTCATAAAGTCAGAACTTTTTTTTTCTTCTATGTTGATGGTTCACTTCAGCAGAAGACCCTGATTAAATGTTTGCAGGTTAGATCAAATATACAAACAGAAACATATTCTTCCCGCGTTTTTGTGTCAATCATTGAAGTCAATCAAGTTCATTGATCTGTAAATTTGATACCTGCTCACTTCAAATGAGACCTCAAATGATTATTTTTTAGCAGTGAGTCTAAAAGCCTGCTGAACTTCCCTGATTTTTTTTTTCTCAGAATCCTCTTTTATCTTTAAGAGTAGAGGGATGATAGCAGGTGACTCATCTAAAACATTTAGAATGACAGCTCCTTCTCCACACTGACTGTTCACTCACTTTTCATACTGAAGGCATTTCACTGTACTCATTTGGGCAGCGTCTCTTGTCTCCTCCTCTCTGATATGACCAGAATATCAGTGCAGCTCTGACAGCACAGTGAGATCTGTTTAAACGCGACTTGTCTCGCACTTAAAGTAACACACCTTTCCTTGTCACTTCCCAACTCTCCTTCACTGCAGACGTTTACATCCACTCTCACGAGCTGTCTTTCTCTCACTGAACATTTGTCTCCCACCAGGTATTCCTCCTTCTTCTTTAGGCGAAAAGAGATTTATGTCATCCAGTAAGTTGGGTGTTTAGTGTGCGTGCGTGTGTGCGTGTGTGTCTGTGTGTGTGTGAGGCTCATTTTGACATGTTTGCATGTTGTATTCTTGTTTTTTTTTTTTTTTTTAATTCCCCATAGAGTGTGCTTGTGTATGTGTCATCATGTTGCCCATTTAAGCTTGCGTCAAACCGTCCATCTGTGCAGTTTTAGAAAAGCTTTTGTGGAGGCTGATAGTTCAATGAATCAGTGACATCAGTGTTTTACCAACTGCCTGCATGTTTTCCTCGCTCCCTACTAGAGGGATGAACTGCTTTGCTGAAACTCTTCTCCATGAAGCCGTTTTAATTTGTTTGTGCAGCCTCAAATCGCTTGGAAGACAGGAGGCATAAACAGTAAGCTTCATCGACTGTTGAAGATCTGAGTAGATTCCACAGGAAAAGACCTGCTCACTTTTCATGTAACTGATCATCACTATCATTATGATGAAATATCAGGGCATGCATCAGTGTTGTGTGGATTTGATTTCAAAAAATGGTTTAACCCTGTTTTCAAAGGGGGTTTTCTAAACACATATCTCGGTGTACTTTCTGCTGCGAGGATTAGTTAAATTTTTATGGACGGCGATGCCAAAGTGTGGGCTGCGATCATTGCATTAATTTGTTTATTTTGTTTCTATTTTTGTCCAGGCTGCTCAGCTACAGGAAGTCGCTCAAGTAAGTCATCTTTTATAAATGATGCGAGCATGCACGCAGCAGCTGCTGGAGGAATCAGCATGTTCTTCATGGCTCCGCGCCTCTCGTAGCCTAAAATAAGTTGACATAGAATGGCGCATTGTTGACTCTTTCTGTCGCTCGCAGTCAGTGCATTTCTCTCCCATCGTCTCTGTCAGGCCTGTCAACAAGAAATCCTTCCTGCAGCATGTGGAAGATCTGTGTGCCAATGACAATTCAAAGTTCCAGGAGGAGTTTTCGGTAAGTGTTTGGCTAAAACCCCCAAAGGCCCGAGCCCTGCACACGTAACACGAAGTAGTACATGCATAAGGCATCATGCAAAGCGTGATTTCTAGAATGACTTCAAATACAGAAATTACAAACCGAATTGCTGATGGGATTCTTTTGCCAAACCTTGAGAAACAGGTAAACATGAGAAAATATTTTGAATTGAAAAGATTTTGGATTTTCACAAAATGTTGCTTTCCAACCTTGCATGAATGTTTGTGCTTCCTTCTCTTCACCGGGCAGCAACAAAACCCCAAAACCATAAATCTTACCCGGCTGCAAAAAACCTCTGAAGCTCTCATAGATTTCCCATATTTAATGTCTCAATTAGTGTAATCATTTTTAATGAGACAAATCAAGTTAGTTTTGTAAGGCTCAAAGTAATGTCCCAGGGACTTTATGTGAATGCTAATGTGAATGTGTTTGATTTTTTTTTCTTGTTAATTATTCCTCCAGGATCTCCCAAAGCTGCTGCCGGACCTGGCCACCACAGACGCCGACCTGCCATGGAATAAATCCAAGAACCGCTTCCTCAACATCAAACCTTGTATGTGGTTAGACTAGAAATGAGACCTGAGTCTTATTTTCTGTCTCATTGTGCCTCTGCAGAGCTACATTTCGCACTGTTCACTGAACGTTTTTTGTTTTTTTGTTTTTTTCTGTTTTGTCTGGATTTAGACAACAACAACCGAGTGAAGCTGCTCTCAGAACCAGGCATGGCAGGATCAGACTATATCAATGCAAGCTTTGTCTCGGTGAGCTATCACTACTAAAACAACTGTCATAAACTCTGATCAGAGGTTTATTTTGAGGACTATGGTCTTTCTTATTTGCTCTTTGCAGGGTTACTTATGTCCCAATGAGTTCATAGCCACTCAGGGTCCTCTGCCCAGCACAGTGGCTGACTTTTGGAGGATGATCTGGGAGACAGGAACCCGCACTGTTGCCATGCTCACACAATGTTATGAGAAAGGCAGGGTGCGTGACACAAATCAGAGTACAAGCAACATTACAGGTCTTCCCTCCATGAAGGGATAAACTCTTTTCTGAAGATCTGACAAATGCTTTGTGTGCTGCGCTGTTGACATTTCAGATTCGGTGTCACAAGTATTGGCCTGAGGACAACAAGCCAATGACGGTGTTTAGTGATATTCTCATCTCTAAAGTGTCAGAAGAAGTGCTTCCTGATTGGACTGTCAGAACACTGAAAGTAGAAAAGGTAGCAAAGCCTCCTGAATACAAATACACGACTCTTGAGCACACGCATACATTGCTCTCCAAACGTATAGGTACAACTAAACAACATTTGTGGAAAAAGCCTTCTCACTTTGAAAGGTGCCAAGATAAACTCCGGCCTTCATTTTGCTTTGTGTGTCACTTTTGAGTTACAGCTATGATTGTAGATAAGGGTGACCTTTAACAAGTATGTCCTTTCTTGCTGATATTTTTTTGGATGATGAAGAGCAACACATATCAAAGATTCTAAAATAAATGTACAAAAACGGTAGCAGCGAGATTGATTTAATAGAAATTCTTTTCTTGTTTCCTGGAGATAGGCACCCATTGTCCTTGATGGTGAACAGATAATCTGGTGTTCAGACATTATATTTTAGTGTAATACTACTTGACATTTAGCAGAGTTTTTGCTCGACTTTAGCTAGTATTATTGTTATTCGTATCAACACAAGTCAAGTTTATTTGTGTAGCACATTTCAGTGGATCAAAGGGATTTACACCAGTTAATTATGTCACTTTCTTTAAGCTAAACAAAGTGAAATTTCCTAATAATGAGCCGAGTATTTAACAAGTCACCCCAATTTTTACACTAAGCCACATCTATTGCTCTCTGCAGCATGGTCACTACATTTTAGTCAAACACTTCAACTACACTTCATGGCCTGAGCACGGGGTCCCAGAATCCTGCAGCACCTTGATTAAGTTTGTCAAAGCTGTCCGAGCACATCGCCATGACAACTCCACTATAGTGGTCCACTGCAGGTAGGGTTAAAAGAATAGTTTGAATGTCCAACAGCACATTCTGATTATAAATAGAAGCACATTCCCAGACTCTGGTGTAAGTGTGATTTTGGTTTTCTCGTTGTTCCCTCAGTGCGGGTGTGGGAAGAACAGGCGTGTTCATTGCTCTCGATCACCTCATTCAGCACGTCAGAGACCATGACTTTGTGGATATTTATGGGCTGGTCGCTGAGCTGCGCAGTGAGAGGATGTGCATGGTGCAGAATCTGGTGAGTTCAACAGGGGACAAAAGCTAGATATCAGCTATTTGGATTTTGACACCACAACAGATACAAAACTACAGAAAATTATTGAAATAACTCTGCTAAACACAAATTCATGAATCCAGAACCAAGTTTATAAAATTTGGATTTAAAATCCTAAAAAGAGGAAAAAGAAGTTGTCTCCCAACTAAAATTATCTGAACTGATTTTACCACATTGATGCCACACAGCTGTACGGTTATATAAATGCATAACACAGATATTTTAATAGAAAATAAGTGGATCCACATGTGGTTGGCTTCAATCCAAATTGTAAATGTCCTGGTGTTATTCTTAATAAAAAAGATTTATTTTGTATAACTACTAGAATAATCTGCCAGCAGATTAGGAGTAAATGCAAAACAGCAATCTCCTTCTTGTAACAGCATGATCCCATCCAGAAATCACCTCAGTGATTACTTAAGTGATTGCCAGGATTGGCACGGTGCCTAATGTGGGATCCTCTGCTCATTTTCCTCGTGTCATCAAGGTTTTCTCATGTCTACATTTTCAGCATGTTTCAATATTTAGATTCAGAATTGAGTCCCGCATGGACTGTCAAAACAAAACCTACACATATGACTCTTTTAGGCTGTGTTGTACAGTGCCTGACATAAGCATCTACACACCTGGACCGCTGTCACATTTTGTCAAATTCCAGAGGATTTACCCAGCAGGAAATATACAGAGCCAACACGACAGTATGAGAAACGTCCCTGTAACAATCACCTGGTTTAAATGTACTCTGGCTTGAATTAAGTGTTTTGGGATCCATGATAAACTTGACACAGTTTATCATGGATCCCAAAATACCACAGTTGTTCAAAATACCACAGAAGCTCATAAGCACCTCATTGCCTAGGATTGAAGACATCTAGTAAGTCTGCCTAGTCATGCAGGTTGAAAGCATCTTAAAAGACCTTTTGAGCCAAGTCCCTGTCTTTTTAAGAGCGACGGTACATGAGGCATAAAATACAAGCAGCTCAGAAATATTTTCTGTCCTCACGTTGAGATGACTTCTCTAAAACAACTCCTGGCCATGCTGGAGACCCTGACAACCTGTTAATGGGTTTAGTTTAGTTATAAATTTAGTACCCTGTATAATTTTTGTTCATCAAACTGCTTTCAACTGCAGAACCTCTCGACGGTTCCTAAAAACATTCTTCCTTTCATAACGACAAAATATTACACCATTTCTCTGACAATAATCAACATGTAAAATATTTCAAGCTTTTGTCCATAAACAAAGATAACCTGTTTGACACCTTTTTGTTCATAGAATGAATGAATGCACTGATTTAACTCCACTCTGCTATTATTTCCTTTTATTAACCTTTCAGTTAATAATTTAATTTCATAGAATAAGCAGCTACACGACATGACCATTGTGTGTGTTAGTTAGTTACACCCACTGACGAATTACTTACCACGTAGAAATTTCTGCCACCAACAGGTGGTTAATCTAGTTTGTGATTTGGCGCTGATCACTCTCTCTTTTTTTTCTGTGAAGTGTTCAAATTTGGTTGAGGAACTTCATAATACTGCACAAATCACTTCTAACAGATTTGTGTCCAAAGCAACTAAATTGGGCAACATGAAAATATTTATGCACACAGTCCTAGCTTATTGTACCATTTTTGCTTTATTGCCAAGAGAACATTGTGTTCAGCATCTGTTTAGAATAAAAGTGACAAAGTAACATCTGGTCTGAACCATCATTATCAGCCTGTGTTTGTGCTGTCAGGCCCAGTACATCTTCCTCCACCAAAGTACTCTGGAACTTCTGAACAACAAAGGCAACAGCCAGTCCATCTGGTTTGTTAACTATTCAGCTCTGGAGAAGATGGACTCTTTGGATGCCATGGAAGGTAAATAACAAACACAAATATAAGAACACAAACTTCTCACAACAATGCCATGCTCAAACAAAAGATTTGTGTTGGTTTTCAGGTGATGTTGAGCTGGAATGGGAAGAGACCACCATGTAAACCACAGACTGGAGGAAGATTTCTAAGAGCTTTTCTTGGACCATAAGATCCTCAACTGGACCTCCACAAATGTAGATGATCAATAAAGAGGAGCTGAAAAAGAACAAGGCTTAGATGTTCCACTTCAAACCCTTTTCTCTGTCCAGTTGTTACTTCCTTGCACATCCTGTCTGCTCGTTTCCAAAGACAGGAAGAGAAACTTTTGGAGGAGCTATAAATATCAGGAATGACATGGACAGAAAAGAGAGCATGAGCTTATTGTGAGACTTCTATCTTATCTGTTCACCTACAGGTACTTTGCACAACTGCATTGCATTGCTTCAATGTTACTGTTTTTTAAGAAAATTTATTAAGCCAAAATGGGATTTTGTGATTCTCTTTGTAACTTTGTTTGCGTTCAGGTATTGTGTATGCTTTTGAAGACTGATTTGCAAACTCAAAGCATTTTCTCTTGCCTTGATACTTGACAGTGAAACTTCTCCCCATGGACTTGCTGTCATCAAATGTTTATTAGCTTTTGATATTAAAAAGAAACATTTGAAAAGTAAAACTTGCCAGTGCTGGTTTCAATTAAATTGGGGGATGGGGTGTTAAAAGAGGTTATACCATGCTTTGGTTGTTTTTTTTTTTTATCTCTTCAGATGACTGAACAGATTTTGATGTAATGCATCTATAAAATAACAAAGTCAAATGTCTACATCAAACCTAAGTTGCTGATCCTTTTTCCCTGGGACTCAGCCTGGATATAACGCTTTGCTTTAGGAACAATGTCATAGGACTCCTACACAGTCTACAAGTGTTTGTTTTTTGATTGACATCATGACCAATTAAACCCTGGAGAAGGAGACTGACCCCACACTTGTCCTATAGTTTACCTCCTTGGGTCAGTAAACCCCCAAAAAATTGCTGTGGCTGTTCACAAAGGTCCCAAAGGATATTAATGAGAAGTTGAGTGAAAAGAAAATGCATGGTAGGAAAAATGCACACAAAATATGACCAAAAACTGTAAAGAAAATTGTAAAGAATAGTCCATTAAAGATTTAAGGGGAGAGTGGTGCAAAGTCCAGATAGAAGTTTATTCTGCATTTTATTTAAAATTCAAGGATTCTGAATCTAGAGGAAGCATAAAGAGGCAGAGAATCACAGTTGATGGAGGACATATGTGATGTTTCTACAGTCAGTAATGATTCCAATTATTCACTAGTGGAAGTCCACAGATTTGTTATATCTAAACTCAAATAAGCTGTCTGCTAGGAAATGGTTGAACTCTCTCCTCTGCTGAGTGGCTAGAGGGTTTGGGCAATACTCCTGACCTGAAAATCCTCCATATTTGCCCTATTTAGCATTCAAATTTTCTGAGAAACACATTTTTCTTTGGAAAATAAGTCCCTGAAATATAAAACTCTGCATGTATTGAAACTTTGTTGTGATTGGATTTAATTGTTTAAATGGAAGTGCTGCCAAATGAACCTTTTTAGATTTTTACTGGAGCTGTGACTTTAATTTAGAATATTAGAGATTATTTTTGCATCAATACATTCTTTTGTGGCTTTGTAGTGGATTGGTGAAAATACATCAGGGTTTCTCCCAGTGTATTATAAACCTGGCAGGCCACCAGGCTTTACTTGTGCCCCCAACAGACTAAGCATTGTTTATTTATTTAGGTCTTTTCAAAAATGTTTGCATTTTTAAGACTTTATAGTTGGTGTTCACATGTTAATCTTCCAATTTTCATTATATTTTCAAATTTTATGCCAATTTAAAATATGTTTTAACCCAAAAACACAACAGACTGCTGGATGACCGACTGCCCCAGCACCCAACCACCAGGCTCAGCAAGTTTTCTGGGGGAAACCTTGGACATTATTGCCTCACAGGTGAGAAATTATGTATTCATGTGGGGTCAAAGTTTAACTGAGTGGAGTTCTCTCTGTGTATTCATGGAGTTTCTCCAGGTATTCCAGCTTTCTTGCACACTCCCAAAAAACATATTATGTGAAGAGCTTATTCCAACTTGTTCATAATTACATGTGTGGGCTTGCGCAGGGTTTGTTCGACTTTCGTGCCTTTTTACATTAAAATAATGATTACCGGAACTGATAAACTCTCCTTCTGAATAAAACCACTGAGGTTTTTAGAAGTAAAAACTTCATGAATGTTCTGTCAATAAAATAGACTAGGTGTATTGGCTCATTTGGGGTAGATTGCATTTGTGTAATTGCGAAACAACAATAAACTCTGATAAGTTTCTGTTTAATTTAACTCAACCTCTGTCACACACATCGATGAAAATAAAAATCCACAATCATGTAATGCAAGATTGAGTGGAATAATTCAGACCTGTTTGACTGAGATTTGCTATTATCCGGCTGCGTTCTCAAATGAATTAGTTTACCTGGTGCACCGGGATGACACAGGAACACCGGCGCAGACCGGTTTCCCATTAGCTCCTTTATTCCACCAATCTTCTTCCACACCTGGTGCAAAATTATCCTTCAAAAACTCGGCGAGACTCCTGAAGCACACAAACAGCCCGATGCCCGAGAGTAAAAACTACTTTATTCTTTCATTTTCTCCAAACAGAAAAGCTTAGAAATTCCAATAGGAAACACATTGTTCTTTAAGAAATTTCCTTGTTAGAAATACCGTGAGGATGCAAAGATTAACTGACGGTGCTGCACAAGGAGGATGCAGATTTGGTGCGTCTCCATGACAGCCACAGAGAGAAGAGAAGGGAAAAGAATGGGAGCGAGGGAGGAGAAAATGACATCAATCAAACCCAACATGCTCTGACAATAATGAAACAAACATAGCATCGAGCTCCTGTTGTACTCTGTAAATAATAGAAAAAAAGAAAACAAAATAAAATCATCATGCTTTATAGTACAAGCCAGTCAGAGTTCATAGTAAACAAAGTGGGGTTGCTGACTTGATAAATCAAGCAGTAAATTTAATCAGAATTTGTTGTTTTAGCAGCTATGTGTAGGTTGTAAATGTTTGTGTGCGCGTGTTCGTGTGCGTCTGTGGGTATGTGTTTTACTGTATGTGTTCACCATTACAGGATAGCCCTTTACACACCTTCACAGGTGCCACTGCCATCTTTTAGTAACGTTGTTATAACATGATATGACTCTTTAATGATGGATCTAGATCAGTAACTAAACTGTTTACGCTACAAAAAACTGCCTGTTTTCCGACTCTCATAAGGGGGGTTTGCATTTAGGACACCCCCAGTAATAAACGTGAATAGTAACTATAATAACTATATTATTCTTTTTTTCTTTTAAACTAGATTTTTCTCTGTACAAATACATACGTAGATACACACACTGGGCAAACCGATCACTTTTTTTTTTTTTTCAGAATAAATCTATTTCATCTATTTACAATATATCCAATATATTCTGTGGTGCAAAAAGACTTAGTGATGTGCTATGTATACCGGCTCAAGTCAGACACCATCTATGCTGAGCAATCAACACAGTGATGAAATAAAGAATCATTTCTTAGACATCTTCAGTTTTTTTTTTTTCTCCAGCTGAACATTCGCAGAAATGCATCTCTGCATCTCTGCTTGTGAAACGTTCCAGTTATTTAAGGAAAATATAACAGTGAAAACTCTGAGGTATCTACCCTGTGTAGCATCATTTCAAGATTTAATAATAGCGCTTTTTCTGGGCTTTTTTAAGATATACTCTAAATCCAAAAGTAACATGGGTATTCACACTTGGTATTCACAGGAGTAAATGTACATGAGAAGAAAGGCTTTGTGAGCGCCTGTTTTAGCCTTGTTTTGAATGAATTATCGGCCCGAATCCCAGTGGCCCATGAGTAAGCAGCCTGAATACACATGGTGCACACACACTTTGCTCTCTGTGAGGTGCAGATGCAGTATCACATGTTGCAGTGCAGCAGTCTTTCCCGTCAGAGCAACAAACCACTGAATAAGAGCAGCAAGAAATGAGACAGTTTTAGCAAAACACACAATGAAGCACAGAAAGATGATTGTCATTGAGAAATTCTTTTAGATATTTTTTTTGGGTGAGTGGGAACGACTTTGCTTCTGACACTACACCACATCAGCTGATGTATTTTTCCCCTCACACATTCCTGCTTTTTTCATAGATCTGTTTTGCTTCCAAGAAAGTCAGGAATAGACAACCAAATATCTTACCTTGCAAAAGTATTCATGCCTGAAGTTTTTCCACATTTTTTATATTACAACCACAAACTCCAAGGTATTTTATTGGGATTTTACGTTGAAGACAAACACACGTTACTGCATAATAGAGCAGTAAAAGTAAAATGTTGGTTTTCATTTTATATTTTATGTTTATATGTAGGAGTTGATAATTCCACCTCAGTATGAATACAACCTTACAGCAACAGGACAGAAAATATGTGCAGAAAGATGCTCCGGTCAGATAAGACCAAGTCTAAACATTTAGGCCCGAATATAAAATTATATGTGAAATAGTAACAAAGCATCTCTCCCTAAGAACACTGTCCTCACAACGAAAGATAGTATTGGCATCATTGTACTGTGAGGATGCATAATTTTTTTTAATCAGGAACAGGGAAGCTGGTCAGTTTATGAGCATAGATATATATAAATACAGGAAGAAAAATCTGTTAGAGAATAGACACCAGAAGACTTGGGAAGAGGTTCATTTGCCAGTAAGAATTGACCCTGGGAGAACCATTTGTGCTTGAGAATAGTCTAGTCAAAGTTCAAACCTAAATCCAATTAGGAATCTTCAGCAAGACTTTGAAGCTGATGTACATACATGTGACTCGAATAAGCTTGGACTATTTCATAAAGTAAATTTGGTCAAAACCATGTGCAACACTGGTGAACATAATTCAAAGATCTTACAGCTTGGATCACATCAAAATGAGGTATAGCTACATATTTACCCAGAACGCTACATAGCAATGCAAAAGACATTACATTTCCTTCTGCTTTATAATTCTGCATCACTTTGTAAAATCCCAAGAAAATAGATTAAAATTTGTGCAACCAAGCTCAATGTGAATGAATTCAAGTGATATTAGTACTTTTTCAAGGCCCTATTAACTTGTATTTTTTTCACATTAGGCATCGTTACTGAAAGATTTCCTCACATTCGCTCCAGTAAAGATCCACACCAATGAAGAGCAATATTAATATCCCGAACAGAAAACAGTCCTTCATTCTTGTCCTTTTAGGACAGATTTTCTTTCGCTTGGTTTCTTGATCCGAGCTTGCTGAGACATTTGCCTGATGGCTGACATTTAAAAATGCAAACAAAGCATACTTCTTAAAAACTGGGAAATGTAGACAGGCTACATCATTTAATACTGGGTGACATTTTGAAGACAAAAGAAGTAAAATATGTCTTTCAGAACCACTATTAAAGCTCACATTCAAAACAAATCACATAGTTTTGTCAAGTTCTATGAGTAGATTCTTGATTTTCTTTTTCCTTCAACATTTTTTGCGTTGACTTGTGCTACACCGACTTTGTGCAAGTGTGAGGATCAACTTATAATTTTTTCATACGATGCTGCGGGAGCCGCTGGAGTTGCGCCGGCGGGTGAGGGGCATGGTGTGGTGGAAGGGCATGGGCGAGTCAGGAGGACAGAACTGGTGGGGGTGGTTGTAAGGTGGAGGAGGAGGCGGCAGGGGCGGCTGGGGTCCATCTCCCTCTCTGACTCGGACGGGAGTAGACATGGCAGACTGGATGAGCTGATGGGTCGCTGGGCCTTGGCTGAGAAACGCCTCCATCCGTCCCCGTCCGCTCTGGTCCACAACAATCACTTTGACAATCTGCTGGCACTGGATGAGGGTCTCTGGGCGGAGCTCTCCGGCCTGGACGGGGCTGAGCAGGGTGGGGGGTGCAGCCAGGGCCAGGGGTGCGGACTCAATGCTGGGCTGGCTCAGCTGATAGGTCTGCAGCCTGTTGTGAATTGACACCTAGTTTAGGAACAGTCAGAGAACGCATGAGGAGTTACCAGCCTGAACGCAGCCTCTACGCAGCCCTCTGGTGTGTTAACGCACATGGGCATGCAGGCATGCAGGTGGTAGCATGCAGTGCGAGCGCATGCAAAATTCACACTCTCTCCTGCTGTCCCTAATCTATTTACTAAATCTACATTCTGATTTCATTTCTGGTCACAATTTATGCAAACACCAGCCCGGGAGGAGAAAACAGGGTTCGCGGGGTAAGACGAGATCGTAGGCAGAAATTTCAGCAGGAACAGTTCGGGTTTTACATATGTGGGTGTGCCGTAATAGAAAATGAGTGGCAGAATGATAGGCTTAGAGATAAAGGAGTATCAGGAGAGGAAAGAGGCGACACCGAGGGCGAGGTGTCTCCCTAACACAATAAATTACAATTCTAAGGGGCTAAGCGAAAGGCAGGGGAAAAGAGGGAAAAATGAGTAAAACAAGGACAGAACTGCAAAAAAAAGAACAGATTCATCTATATGCCTAGGTTTAAAGAGATGGTAAAGGATTTTCTTTCCAAGAGGTTCTATTAAAAGGCTATATATACAGTTAATATGTTCCCAGTAGTAACTCTCTTGCTATCTTTATTTAGCATAAATCCACTTCTATTTTAAATCCAGTGATTTTGTGGTAGCACAACGCTGTTGCTGCAGAGCAGAAGCCTCATTTTCAGAGGTCATTAGTCATTGCAATCTGTCTGGGGTTCAGTTCCTGAACTAGGGAACTTTTCTGCATGTTTCCATCCCTTTACTCTGCCTATCTCCATGGCTACAGTGAATAAAGTCTATGAGAATCACACACTTCCTTAAAAACACCTTTATGACCATTCTGTTTGGTGAACTTTAAAATGTCGTTATGTTTGCATTAAGCCGGTATTGACACAGTCGCTGACCATTTACACAGAAAATGGGGTTGGAGGTGATACATTATGTAAAACATTCTGAGAATGTAATGTATTAAGGATCTCATACCACAGCAAGGCTGTGTAAAAAGTGAAACTAGTGTAGCTTTTTTAAGTGAACACAAATATAGGGATTTTTTTTTCAATGCCTTGCTTTTCTGCTTGATAACTGATCTGACCAGAAATGCTTTAAATGTTCCGTTTTAGCAAGTAGGTTTCACTGGATCCCTCCTCAAACTTCCATTTCCTCTACAAATAATCAACTTCTCTATGAATAACTGGCCAATGAATACATGACAACAGCTTAAAGTATCAGTGAAAAAATATCAGTAGCCTAACATTGTCTGAAAACGCTGAGGTCTCTTTTTGGTCAAGGCACCTGTTAGACTATTCACTAGCTTTGCTCTCCAAGGCCATCTGATCTGGATTCAGTTAAATCACCACAAGAGTTATTAACTGTTTATAACCTTTTAATAGAAACACAGTTACAAAATCCAGGACTATCACTTTAAAGGAGGAGCTAGTTCCACCGAGACCCAACAACATTAACACATGCACCTTTTGACTTTCACAGTGTCAAGCTTATCTAGCTTTGTCAATGGTATTCCAGGAGCCAGTCAACCTTGTGCTGGCTCAAATGGGAAGTCTGGCAGGTTTTAGCTGGGATGTCTGAAGGGCTGTTTTGTAAGCAGCGGCTGCTGGTCCACTTATCAGAAACAGAATGAGGCTGTTTGCAGCGCTACTACAGAGCCACCTCTTAGCAGCCTTTGTAGGTTTGTCTGTATAGTAGTGATGTGCTGCAGGCGGTGCTCTTTTAAAGCAAAAAGCACTCTCCTTTCAGGATGAGGCACAGTCCCTGTCTAACAGCATATACGCACACAAACACACGCAACATTCACAGAGCTGAATATGCAGATACTTACCTGAGGGAGACGAGAGTAGCTTAGGCACTCACCTCTACTGTGTTGTTGTTGCCAGTTTTATCATACACATCCTGTTGGCCTGTGGGATGAAAATTTATCTCTGTCAGTCATCCGGCATATATGTATACTAAAAACCAAGGATATTATATAGGGACCTGACATTTAGTTAATGTATGCCTCATTATGCTACACAAGCAAAACCAGCACCTGAGGGAGAGCCATGTCCCATGTGTGTGTCCATTTGCCCACCATTGGTGTGTAAGCCATGCGACTGGATCCCTTGCTGCCTCTCCAGTTCCCCTACAAGGCAAAACAGGCAAGTACTGCTGTCAGCGCCTGAAGGCGTGCCATGGTTTTAATCAAATGTCCATGTAATGAGAGCAGTGTGCTTGTGTCCTTACACTGAATGTGAATCTGCTCCATCTCGTTGACCTCTGCGATCGCTTCTCTGAGCTCCTCTGCAAACTTCCTGAGCTCCTCTCCGCTGGGAGAGCAGAAACTAACCAGCTGCTTCTTCTCTGAGGTAAAGGGGCTCATCATGGTAATGCCGTGAGCATAATCTGAGTAAATACCACAAGAGAGAGGAAAAGGAAGAACTTCAATTATATTCATGGGGGGAGAAAATGTGCATCCTGCGGACCGTTAAAACTCAATTCAGCTCTGTTTCAATTTTCTAAAAGTCTGCAGCTAATAAAACAACCTTATAATAGACTTTCAAATCATGGGTTAAAAAAAATATACAGTCTTGGACACCAGACTGTGTGGGGGGCTAAAAAAAATAAATGTGCTACTGTGCAACATCAGTTCATTGTTTTGCAATTACTTGAAAGCACATGCTAACACATTTTTTGGGTTCTTTTAAAAAATGCAACATCTTATTTAAGGTTGCAACATTTTTGTGTGTTGTGGATTCGGCTGCTGCTGAAACTCACATGTTAATCTGATCATAAACTCTTTCAATCAGAAATTAGAGCTAAAGGAGAACATTAATACAAAGCAGTCCAGACATTTTGGTCCCTTGTCAATTTTCTTTGCTCTATTGTCATTTATAAATGTTTTCTACAGCTTCAGACTGGAAGGTTGAACTATTCTTTCATTTTAAATTTAATATCTAAATCAGTTACAGTAAAGCACTTTTACTGAAGGATATTTACCACAGTTTGATAGCAATGTGTGCCATTATGTATTGCAATGAACCCTCACAGTCTGAGTGCTGACACTGACCTGAAAGAACAACAGTAAAATGGACAACTTGGCGAGCTCAGCACTTTTTGTGCACAAAGCTAGGGCTTGTAATGGGAATAAATTGCTGCAAAGTAAAGTAGCATCTTACACTCATTGCTGAAGAGGTGAAACTGCATTCCCAGAAGACCCATAGCTTTGCAGAAAGTGTATGAAGCTGAGCTTTTCTTCTTGGGACACAGCTTCAGGATCTGCACACACAAAGATAGTACACTCTCCGTAATCGCATGCCGGATATCAAACCATATTTTCTATTGTGCACATGACTGCATGCATGCTCACGCACACCAGTGTATCTCTTTGAAGGTCAATCCTTACCAACAGCAGGTCATTAAAGAGGAACACCTCCCTTTGGAGCGCGGACAGTTTCTGTTTGTGAGGTTTGTTGGCATCGGGAACCTCAAACAGACGGCAGCAGCACACCAGCCGTCTGTGGGGCACAGCGAGGACCTGAAGGAACAAGGTTACAGAGACGGAGAGGGCGGCTAATGTAAAACAGACTGCTGTGAGACAATTCAAACCGAACGAGACACGATTAAACTGAGAAGGAAAGAGGAAAAGTCTGATACTGACTGTCTTCAGGCCCAGGATGGACTGCTCCACACGACTAACATATGTGACATGGTCTTCGTTGGAGCGCAGCTCTCTCTGCTGAATCCTTTCATAAATGCCTGCAACCATCTCTCTGGGGATATCTGCTCCATCATCCACACCTGAGAGAATTCAAAGGTTCATTCAATGCTGGAGTGGTTGTGATGAAAAAAAAACAGAACAAAAAAAAAAAATTCACATGAGGTTCTGATACCTTTGCTCTGTAGCACAGAAAGCTTCAAAGCATCAAATCAGAAGCAATAAATCTAAATTATAGTCTTTTAAATGTATTTTATATGTTTGGAAACCCTCTAAAGCAATAAATAATTATACTAACTGGAGCAGAATTTTGTGTACCTCTCAAGTCTGCAGCGTGTCCTTGCTCATTTTGTGTTGCTGCTATGCAGTTGAGAGTTTTACTGAGGAATCTGATAGCAGTAATCTAACTAGATTAGTGAAGCCAAGGCTCGACTTTTGCACAGAATCCTTCAAAACCAAAGTTGCTAAAATTGCTTTATAGGAGAAGCATTAAAAGGAAAAGAACATTCAAAAAAACCAAGAAGTCTCGTATTAAAAGAAAATTCTAAAATGCAAATTTGAAACAATTAAATACGTAAAACATAAAATGAAACTGACAAAATAATCTTTGACCTTTATAGAAAATTTAAACAAAGCAGTTTCTGCATGTGCTGTGTTTTCATGTCAGCTCCAGAGCTGAGGGGAATAGAAACTAAACACTGCCTCCTTTTATGTGATTCTGGTCTAACGAACACTAATGAAGAAACAGCAACCTGGTGATATGAAAATCCATCTGGAGATTTAAAAACCATTAACAAGATTTTAATCTATCTCATCTGTCTTTTTACAAACAGGGAGCCAGTGCATTGATTTAAGTTCTGGTGGGATATGATCTATTTTTCTGTTGTTTGTCAGGATCTTGGCAACAACATATTATATTTGCCCGATTATTCACAATTCTAAAGACACCATTACAATAATATAACCTACAAAAGTATGCATTGGTTTTTCTATGTCCTGACAGAAAATCCTGTATTTTGGAAATATGGTTTACAATGAGTAATCAATAGACTATGTAGATTCTTCTAGAAGAACAAATGGGTGTCTTGCATTCTCTGTGGACCTTGTCCAGTCTGTCAAACCAAAATATAAAGTTGTTTATCAACAGCAGATGTGTAGATCTTATTCAGTTCCTTTAGTCTCCTAATTGTTAAATGACATGCAGTATTCATGCTCTGCCAAATGAGTATGTTGCTTTATAATTCATTGATGTATGAACCTCATAAAATGTATAGACATGAATTTGCATTATTTTGTAATTTAAACATTGCAACGTTTGCTACATATAGTGTATTTCTACTGATATATAATGTTAGCTGAGAAAATATAGATATAATTCTTATTCTTGAGGTATATGATTGCAACTAGTTTTAGCTTTCATATACTTTGCATTTCATTATGTTGTCTAATGAAGTGGGGAAATTTTAATTAGAATTAAAAGTAAACATGACCACACATGTCACAAACATGCTAGACTGATCAGCTTTTTCAGGCTTTTAGTAGACATTTGATCAAGAGGTGAATGAAATCAAGCAAACAGGACTTTAAATAGTTTGACATAAAGAAAAAAGTCTCTTCAGATCTTGGGTGCTGTTTAAGTAGTTAAATAAATGATACCAAATTGAAATTCATGACCCATAACAGACAATGGCATGATCTCCAGGAATTACTGCGCTGAGTATTGGATGTTTCTATTTGTTTTCTGTTTCTATGTTCTGTGTTGTTATCGCCTATTCTGCTTTGTTCAATCTTGCTTTTGTTACTATGATTGCTTTTGTTTTACCTTTCTCCTCTAGTCATTTAATTTAACTGCTGTCCCTCACACCTGGCTGTTGTTTGCTGATTGCCACTCACCCATTCTTCATTTGTTTTTAATTATCTCTGTACAAATTGTGGCAAAATTCTTGGGCTCACTGCCAGGTAGTTTTAATTGTTTCTTTCCCTGCCTAACGCCCGACACATTATGGATTACCCTCTGTTTAAAGTTTCTTTTAATTTTCCTTCAGCAGCAGTGTTGGCTTCCCAGTTCCTTTTTGAAACAGAATAAAATTCTACATTTCCCCCCCCCCCATCTTCTGCATCATTATCGTTTTTCATTTTCACCTTAGCAGTCATCTCAGCATTCCTTTTTGGCCGATACTGAAAGTTTTGATTATTCATACATTGTGGCCATGGATCACTTTCAAGGGTAACTGGATGCAACAGTCATATTGACAGTTAATAATATGAATGGATTGAAGACAAAATAGTTTGGGTTCCAAAAATTAAAATACTGTGAAAACGTTTCAGATTTTTTATTACTCATTTTTGAATGGATAGATTCTTCATTTACTCTCGTGGATGAAATGTTTGGTAGTAGAAAACTTGCATAGGCATATTTCACCCTTTGCCAAGTGCCTTACACAGTCACCCAGGCAACAACACAAAAGAAAAAAAACGTAAGTACATACAGACCAACCAGGCATTTGGCATTGAAACGCACCTATTTTGCAAACCCACAAATGTGAAAATATCACAAAACAGGTTGTTCAGTGAGCTGTATCATAACATATTAATAAAACATTGAGTGGAAGAGAAAGAGTGGAAGAAAAAGGTGCATCAGTAACAAGCCAAACTGCAGCTTTAACAGCTTTAACAGCTTTAACAGCCTCAGTCCCTACATGTGGACTGGGCTGGAGTCTGTTCATCAAGAGCAACTACACACAGACCAATCCAACACTTGGGCTATAAATGTGGCCTTCCTTGTGTCAAGTCAACACTGTCTTACCTGACTAAGGACAAGAACTGAACTATTTCTCAGTGGTCCAAAATCCTCTTTTCAGACGAAAAAAAAGCATTCATTTGGAAATCACTGTCCCCAAAGTCTAGGGAAAGAGTGGAGAGGCACAAAAGGCACAGAATCTTGAAGTCCAGAATGAAGTTTCAGTCAGTGACGGTTTGGGGTGCCATATCGTCTGCTGGGGTTGAACCGCTGTGTTTTCTGAAGTCCACAGTCAACACAGTCACCAACCACAACATTTTTGATTACTTCAGGCTTTCATTCTGCAAACCGCTTTATAGAGATGCTATGTTCCAACAAGACTTGCCATCTGCCCACACTGCCAAGGTTACCAAAAGCTATTTTAATGACCATGATTGGTCATTACGTGATTGCTGCCAATTTGCTGACAAGAGGGAAATGAGAGAAAAGAGAGACTCCAAACCCAATAATGCCACACCATATTGAGGCAATAATTCATGCAAAAAAAGCCCCACCAGGTATCAAGTGCATAGACAATAACACTTTTACAAAGCCTGACATAGATGTTAAAATACATTTTTTATTGATCGTATGTAATTTCCCAATTTTCTGAGACATTGCATTTTGAATTTTCATTATCTGTATGTCTTAACCATCATAATTACAAGAAGGAAGTACTTGAAAGATTTTACACTATGCGTAATTAATCTTAATATTTCAATTTCAATTTCTGAAATATTGTAATTTTGGAGCTGCACTTCTGTATGTATGATTGTGAGGACAGGGAATTATCAACATAAATTTCAAATTTGTGCAAGCAATTTGGACAATCTGCACAAGTTTGAATAAGCTCTTTTCCTTACCTGGTTCTAACTGTACAATAGAATATACAATTAATTATAATTAATTAAGTATAATTAATGTGTATTATTTTCTTTTAGATTGCAAGACAAAAGTTGTTCCAGCTGTTGATGCATGTATCTGTTCACCTGCGGATAGACAGCATTAGAAGTTTCAGGTAATTCAACAAAGGTGATAAGATGTTTCTGGAAAACCAAGGATCACTATCATTAAATCTGACACTGAGCGAGACTTAATTAACTGCACCGATTCCAGAGCAGAGTCAAGGATATCAGAAATCTCATCCTGCAACGCTGATGTTTTTCTGACGATAGCAAGCAGAGGCAGGAATCCACAGCCTCTTTGAGTAATTTATTTCAGTTCAAGAGGCCGTCACTCAGAAAACCGATAGTAAGGTTGATATGAGGCAGCTTGTTGTAAAGCTTTGACTTGCCCTGCCCTCTCCTCTTCTCTTCATCTTCCTCATCCTTCTTCCTGGCATTTCATTTCAATTAATCTCCTCCACATCAACAGTCAAGTGTTTCAGCTGTACATCTGTGCACATCTGGTTACTATATATACATTTATAGTCAATCTAAAAAAAATATCTCTGCTCATAAAACCACCTGTCATGAAGTGTGAAACTTGCATGCTGCTTATTATACCACCTCTGTTCACAAGATCCTATATAGCGCAGCATCAATCTCACAAGTGTGTACTAAAACACACACAAACAGATGCAGCACAATAAAATCGAACACTGACCTCTCAGATTACGGATGAAGTCGTCGAGCCCCATTTTGCGATGCGGCTTGATGTTGGGGGAATACATGTCGGTGTTGAGGAGGACCACAGCGAAGGCCAGGATGAAGATGGTGTCTGGGTTGTGAAACTGCTGCACCACATCAGGGTTACACATACAGTACCGCTGACTGATGAGACAAAGAACAGAGGAATAAAGTGTATATGACTTTATTACAGCATCATCTTAGTATTTTGTATTTTATCACAACTATAGGTGGCGATAGTAAAATCCATTTAGGTGTGATTCACATAAATATGATTGATGATTAAAACATAAATCTAAAGGGTATTGGTGATAGTCCGAGGAAGCACAAGAAGGTGCAGGGGCAAAATATGATACAAAAAATGTAGACATATTTTGTATTCTTTAAATATTAAACTTTCGCACTGCCCTAAACTAAAAAATAACTTCAACATTGAACTTTCTCACATAATTATTTGATGACAATAATGATATGTTCCAACAACGCTTTTGTAGAGACTTTACACATCTTAATAGTATGTAAGAGAGCATGATGTCCAGTCAACATACGTTGTCAAATGGCTATACGCACAACACGAACTGACAGCTGTATAGCATACAATAGGATTTTAATGTGCTGTGTCACGCCAGGATTGAATCATTCTACACAGCCCACAGATTTTCAACATGCAAGCTTTGATTGGTAAAGTATAAGATATGTGTGTGTGGGAAATAGAATCTCCCACACACAAGTGTTTTAAATCGCATGCCACAGAGTTCTGCCTCATCCTTAATTAAACAATAAGAAGTCTAAATGAAGAAGTCTGAAAAAAAAGGTATGCAATGAGAACCATAGAAGGTGGGATCTCTCTTTTTTTTGTGATTATAAATTGTTGAAAAGTAACCAAGCTTGAATTAATAACTATTTTAAAATATAGGACTGACATCCAACTGACAAACCTGAATTTTTTCCCTGTGCAAGTATTTTTTCTATAAAACATTTAAACTTCCACTTTGCGTAGTTTTACATCAAAACATACAAAGCTTTTAATTATTCAGAGATTCTTAACTCAGAAAAAGTGGCTAGCATTTTCTCTTTGAAAAAGAATATAAGTAACAATTTGTTTAAAATTAAATGTGTTGTAGCTGGGATGGTGTGACATCCCACACCTCTCCCATTTATCAAGAAACACCAGAAAAACAATAACTTGTGTAGGACAACAGACCTGCAATGAGTCATGCATTCCTTGAGAAGATTTGTTTTATCTTTCATTAGGATTCATCAAATTATCAATCATGCTGCACACTCCATTAGAAGGACACATTAAAAGAGCACTTTTCCATGTATGTTCACTGACTGACTGTAGCTTCTGCTCACATGGAAGGAGCAGTCATGAGGGAGACTGACAGGACAGAGGAGGCTTTTGACAGTGCAGAAGAGTTCTGCCCCAGGTCAGGCAATACTGTTTGGAGACACTGAGGCTGCATTTGGACTTTCTTTACCCCACTGCTGCCCACGGGCTTCACAAACTCTCGTTTCCACCTCTCCATTCCCCCAATAGCTTTCTCTCCTTACTGTCACAATAACTTACACAGTGGGCCATCTCAGTAGTGGGAGGCTTTTATCTTTATAGGCAGACAGGATGCAGACATGGAGAAAGCCCCTCTGCTCCAAAGAACTATGTACTTGTCAAAGCATGTGCACCTAAAAGCCTGCATCTGAGACCTCTATAACCACAAAACAATTTCCCACATCCTATACTAGATCTAAGGCCATGGAACATATAGGATATCAATCAAACAGCCTTGCTCCCCCTTTATTTTAAGGGTGCTGCTTCCAGGCTCAAACATCCCTGCAGTTATAAAAAGCAGGCATGCAGAGCTGCAAACAAAACTCCTAATGTGCCAAGTTGATGCAATTCTGCAGCAATTTTGGAGAAGCGTGCACATGCAAAAAGACGTGTGCACAGACGTGTAGGAGCATTTGCGAGAACAAACTGCGAGCAAATAAATGAAGTGGTAAATTCCGTCTGTGCACGGATTCGTGTTTCATTCACACAGTTCTAAATCTTATGTAACCAGTTTATTTAAACTCAGGCTCCTGATCTCTTAGCTTCATATCTGCACATAAAAGTTGCATGCCAGCTGGCACAAATACCACTTGGTATAAAAAAAACAAGCGCACAACAACCCTCAAACAGATGACATAACAACGGTTACGTAACCGACGTTGGATTGGATGTCTGGCTTTCCTGATTAAAAAACACAACTCTATTTCTGACCTGAACTCACAACTCCCATCTGCATCCTGGGGAGTGTGGTTTTACATCGCTGATGGCTTTGTAATTTGCGCCAACAGGCTCAGGGCACATGATTGAGCGCAATGTGATTAACTGATGACCGCAGTGGGTGTTCTGATTGGCCATCAAATGGGAATCGGAGATCATTTCTTTCATTCCAAGGAGGAAGAATTCACTTTAGAGAGTAGATACAAGCGGTTAGTGCATTCTTACTACAACAGAGTAAAAGTACGAGACAACAATTAATTGGTTCTTCCATCAAGTTTTAGTCTAAACCAACTCCTCTGCGACAAATTGTTACCCCTACAGTCCCAATCAAAGTGTTTTTTAAAAGAAATACCAATCTTCTAATTAATCTTGTTTTCAGACATGGGAAAAAAATTAGCATTGAGTTCACTGCAAGGACAGTGCCTTGCAGCAATATAAACTATATATAAACAGTTTTGGTTGCAATTACTAATCTAAGAATATCACATCTAAATATGGATTTCTTTGTCCATTATTGTTTGCAACCTAGACCAAGTTGAGACAGATTTGATGAAGAGCATATGTGGCCAAACTTCAAAAGAGTTTTTACGTTTTGCCACATATACTTCATTCATTTTGTCCTTGGATCTCTGTGGCATCTTCAGAGTTGCCATGGACCTCGTGGCTGCTTCATTCACCAAGGCCAAGCAGCCAGATTAAGTGGAAGGTCATGCCTTATTACGATGTCTATGAAAGAAGAATTACACATGAATGAATGCTACCTATAAAATAGGCAATGATGGATGCTAGCTGCTTGAATTAGATTTAGGGATATCATGGCAAGGGGGCCCAGTACAGAACTATAACATGCCTTTTTTATTTATAGAAAATTTTGCAAATGAAACATCTAATTCTTTACTACTCTGTATTTGTCTATCACATGGAACCTTTGTAAAAAAAAAAAAAAAAGAAAACAAACAAACAAACAAACAATATTATCCATGCTATAAAACAACAACCTTTTGATAGTACTGTAAGCTAAGGCAAAAATACACTGTTTAGGAGGCACAGAACAACCCAAAACAAAAGATTCAGACCATCGCAAATAATGTTGTACACACAACCATGCCTGATCCCCACACAGAGTGGGAGACCTCGCTCAAACCCATTTATAGGAAAAGCAAATCTGTGGTCACAAAACAGCACTAAGCTACAAATCACTCTTTGCCAGAGAATGGGAAAACAAGCCTGGTGAACATTAACAGCTTATTTTTTAGTTCATTAAAACCCAAAATAAACAAATTTTTGTGGATCAGCTGAGTTTGAGCTTGTTATGCACAATGCAGACTGAAACGAGGTGGTGGGCGTGCGCTGATTAGCCAGGGCTCCAGTGCAGAGGGAAGCAGAGATGACATTTAGAGATGGTTCTATAAATTCACACAGACACTGAACAAACAAGATGAGACCCAAAAAGAATTTTCCGACAATTAATTGCAAAAAAAATGTATTGCAATTTTCTAGTTTTCCAAGCAAACTAGAAAAATCCTGCATAAATTTTCTAAATAGAAATAAAATTATTTCACAGAATATATTCTCAGGTTTCAGTTAACAAAAAGCCCTGTTATCATCCATAGCCACAAGAATTTTTGTCATACATAAAATTGTATACTTCATAAAGTCAGATCACTAGGGAAGGTGAAACAGTATTTCGAAATTGTCACATTGTTTTTTTTTTTAAAGTTGTGGCTTGTCATTGTGAAAAAGTAGTTGCCTGCAGAGTTTTTTTCTTTTTTCACTTTCTGTTACTTCTTCTATTTTAAAGATCAACAACTTTTAAAATTAGACCATGACAAACTAAGCTTTGAATGTGCAGTTTTTGATAATAATGTTTGCTAAGTGAAAAATTCACTCCAACCATTCTGGCTCTTTATGAAATTTACCTCCAAAATCTAATAAATGGTATGTCACCCTTGGCGTCAACAACCGTCATCAAAAAATTTGGTACAAAAGTAGCCTTTTATATCACCGCTGATAATCTTTGATGCATTCATTTTGGCAAATTTTTTTATATTAATCAATATAAGGGTTATATTCCTGCAAAGTCAGACCAGTAGGTATAATCTGGCTCATTCTCTTACTGCATAAACCACCAGCTCTAGAGCGTAAGGTCACAAACTTATGGTCAAACATTTTCCTTCAGGTGCAGAACAGAATTCATGACAAATTAGTCAACTGTTGTTTTCAAAATTGAACTCTCCTGTAAGGCCAGGTTGGCTTAGCTTGCTTTATTTGCCCTAATAAATTAGATCATTATTAGGAAACTACACCATAATTATTGTTAAAATTGGATTAGTTGTCAGAAACATTTAAGTGTGAAAAAGGGAATAACAAAAAAAAAAAAACTCCTTCAATACATGTTCTCAATATTGTCCTTAGAGCCAATAGCGTCAATTTATAGATTTAAAAAAAAGCAATAGACTTAAAGGTCATACTACGTCAGCCTATCCTACCTCCATCTCAATTGTCAAATAGTTATAACTGACTTGAAAACAGAGAACGTTGAGTGGATGTTAAAACTGTGTAGGTTTTCTGATTCTGAGGCAAATAGATATCTGTAAAGCTAGTGATATTTACCAGCTGCTCCATCTGTTGTTGGTATTATTTTAGAACTGTTTGTACAAACTAAGCTGGTAACTTGATAAAAATTCATTATGCAAAAAATCATGCCAGTACTCTCATTACATGGACGTACATGCTGATAAGCATAAAAAGCACATGGCATTAGACTCTTAAAGTCGGAATATGTGATAGTAAGAAGTTGAATCAGCAAAAAAAAAAAAAAAAAAAAACTGGAAAGACAAACATAACTCAGAAGTGATGCAGACAGGTGTAGGCAGTCTACTAAAGGGCAGGGCAGCTGTGATGGTGATCATATGCCTCTGCCATGAAAAAAGGACATCTTAGTTACTGAGTTCAAAGGAGCAATGACTCAAGTCATGTCACGCTTTTGACATATTCCTGAGGGAAAACAGCAGCACATCAGCAGAGACACATTAAATTTTCTCAGCAAAGCTAAGCTATTACTCTGCAAGAGAAAACAACAACCAGCTTTCTATTGCATTTTCAGTCCTGAGGATAGTCTTTGGATATCGCAGGAAGGCTTCAAGGACAGTTGAAGCCAGGGGATGTAGCGCCAATTGCAGCTTCTGCTTATCTGTTTTTCCCTCAAATTATTTTCTGGCTAAAAGGTACGCAGACATAAAAAAAAAAAAAAAAAAAAAAAAAAATCTTTCCACCCAGGGGTTTTGTTAAAGGTAAAACTGGACGGTTCAGAGGAAGAACAAAATGGGAGGACGATATGGTGTAGGTCTCTGATGTTCATCTCTAAATCACCTTTGTTGATTTTGTTGGGGTTTTCTTTGGCACTGCCGGGCCAGAGTCAAAAGTGATGAACAAGAGCAAAAAGCCAAACTGAGAAAATACAACCCACCCACTTGCTCTATAATATCCTGCTAATGTATTGACACCTTGTTAACTTTTCACCTCAAGCTTCCATTGAGTTCACTAAGATTCTTTCTGACACTGTGTGATACAACTGATTAGATGGAATAATTAGTAAGATTTTGTCCTAATGCCATTTATGCAAATACTCCCATTAACATTTTGGTCTGTATGACTGAAATTCACTACCATTATAGTAGTACATTTAGTGCCCATTAAGCTGAACTGATAAAAAGGGTGAGCACATTCTGCAACAATTTTGTAATTGCATGTTTTTCTGATACAAAGCAGCCTAATATAAATCCAGCTGTTCAGAAAAGGATTTATAGGTTGGATAGAGAACGAAGATAAACAAACAGCATCATAAAAATTATAATAAGACAGCCAGGGCTAAACTGGAATGGTTTGGGTCAAAACATGCTCTTACTTTAGGCTGGCTCAGTGAAGACCTACAGCTGAAATGGCATCAAAAAATGCTCCATTCAGGTGAGAAGAATACAGAAGGTACACAAATATCAAGTAGTTTGTGTTGGTCTATAACATAAAGTTAATATCGATATCTGCAAGACAGCATGATAAAAACTTTATAAAAATGCAGTATTTAAAAGAAGCTGCTTAAAATTAGGATTTGGACCGGAGGTGTGTTTCAGGAAAGAAAGTTGATAAAACAAAGCATCTATTTTTGTCCTGATGGAACACACACTCTGATTGCCTGCAGTGCAAGTCTCTGTTGTGATTGGCTTACAATCAGAAAACACTGCCGCGTTTAGTCAAAGGTTACAGGCAATCATTGTAATTTGCTAATGATACGCTGCTTTGGTGTCATCAGAGCTTGCCGTAATGAGACAGCAGAACTAGTTAAGTACTTTGTAAGTCTAAGCAGTTGGCCTATTAGTTTGTCACTCTGGATACTCAAGGCACCCTCAAGGCTGCACGCAATATTGCAAAATATGCGAGCTGTGTTACATGTCGCTGCTTTCTTGTTCTGCATATGCTGCTGTAGGCACAAAGTTGACTCATTATGTGGAGCTCAGAGAGCCCTTAAAAAGCCCCTCTCAGTCACGTGTTTAACTTTGCATCAATTTATAAAAGCACAACTTGTTTGTACGAGAACCCTGACTGCGACAGCGATTGACGGCTCTTACCTGAAGGCTTCGATGAGCCTCTCCACCTTCTGTGCTTCTCCTTGAACTCGAACGTGAGCCTGGAACTTTCTCAGTGCTTCATCAAGTTCCATCCCTGAGAAATCCATCTCATCCACCACACAGCTATCGAGAGGAAAGCAGAAGGAGGCTGGGTTTAGTTGTTGTCAGTCAAAGAAGTATTTTGAATTCACAGCAAGCTGTGTGTCAGAGCTGATTCTAAGTCTCTCTCTTTAGAGTCATATTTCAATTACAGATCTTCTGACCTGGAAGATGCACATGTCAACACACACAAATATAATGCAGAGGAAAGTTTCAGGTGACAGCTGGAGAAAAGTAAAAGGAAGAAAAATAAAGAAATTCAAAAGGAGAGGGGGCAAAGGGGAGGCACATGAAAGGCTGAAGGCAGGCTATGGAAATAACAGAAGTACATACTAGAAACTCCAAGTGTACATTAGTGAGCTTCTGCACATCACATATGTCTGTTTGACTCAGTGAACGAAAAGTGAGGCTGAGTACTTATGAGTGTGTTCAATGCAGTGACCTATTTCTGCAATCTCTACAACAACCTCAGCAAAAAGCCCCTCCATCCTGGATCTCTGAACACTGATTGGATGGGTGAGCAACCACTAAGTAACAACAGGCATTTACAGATGTGCCACATATCAGCAGAACCCTGTTTGCTACGTGTGAATCTGTAGACGACATTTTCATAATTCCTTGCATTGCTTAATCAATCAAAGTCCCAGAGACACAAATATCTTAATCAATCTTTTATCTTTGAACTTTAAGCCCAGACAAGAAATAAAATGGATAAAATCTGCCTTTACCCTTGAAGTAAAAGCCAGAACTACTTTGAAGGAGCCGGAAGGTGGGATGGATTTTATCTACTGTTGTCTCCCAGATTAGCCCACAATCACTGAGGATCCAAAATACAGCTGGATCAACCTTTAGCCCCTCTCACCACTCCCCCCTTCTTTTTTAAACTAAATTCAGTGCTGTTCATCACTTGCACTGTCTTGCAAAAGTATTTATCTTTTAACTTTTTCATGTTACATTTGCAAACATAGCTTTGTTTTTTCTATTTTAGGTGTTAGTTCAGTACTTAATTTTGAAGTGGAAATGACACAACACAAAAATTCATGGTTTTCATTTTTTGTGTTCTTTATATGGATTAGATCAGATAAAGATCCATCCATCAGATACAGCATCCATCCATCCATCCATCCATCCATCCATCCATCCATCCATCCAT